>CAXITT010000162.1:128774-143062 GCA_964033795.1 Lymnaea stagnalis | reverse complement strand
TATATTTGTGAGTGTGTTGAAAGAGAGAGAAAGAGAGAGACAGAGAGAGAAACAGAGACAGAGAGAGAGAGAGACAGAGAGAGACAGAGACGGAGAGAGAGAGAGAGAGAGAGAGAGAGAGAGAGAATATTTAATGCTAAAAAAAGTAACAAATACTCATCTTGTTAAAAAAAAAATTTTTAAAATTAATTCATTTGAAATTCTCCATATCCATATCTACGGATCTCATTCTTTACAGAAGGAAGAATTTAAAAAAAAAAAGTTAAAACAAAACCACCCAAACCGTATACGGGGATAAAATGTTTGAAATAAGAGAACAGAATGGGCAGTGTTGATTTTGAACGTTTTAATTCAATCAAGTGGTCAGCTTATGAATGAAAGTGGGATGGGATGCTTAGGGTCAAGACCCGCGTTGTTTGAAGTCAAGATAATACTACTTGTATTTACATTCTTTCACTTCCTGTAATCCTAGTTACGGCAAGCACAAAGGAGATCTATAAAGTTTTTCAATTTTTTTTTTTTACTTTGGTCTTGTTGTATTCTCATTTGTTCTGTTCGCTGAAGAAGGCTCTAGACCGTAAGGTCCACGTCCACATCGTATTGTTATGTCTTCTGATTCAAGCTTCAAAAACCTTGTTCTACTATTTCATATTTGAATTCAGCATGTTTGCAAATGTGTTCCCCTAGATAAGGAGCTCAAACTAGACAGCTTATCTTTATGAAACAAGACAGCTTATCTTTATGAAACCAGAAAGCTTATCTTTATGAAATACAAACGTGCCCTTAGCGCCATTCTATTTTGATCAGCGTGACACAGAAGGAATGGACCCATAGGCGCCCGCAGATGGGGGCAAGGGGGGCACTTGCCCCCCTGGATTGATTGGATAAAAAAAATTTAGACAAAAATAGACAAAAAAATTATTAAAGTAAAGAGAAAATAAAGAGAAAGTAACTAAGCTGATGTCCTGTCCGTTCGTTAACCATACAAATACGCTACAGTAAATTAAAACTACATTAAAACATTACTAAAATTTTTTGCCCCCCCGCCCCCCCCCCAGAAAGTTAATCGATCTTTTGTAAAATTTTTTTCCCCCCCCCCCCCCCCCCCAGAAAGTTAATCGATCTTTTGCCCCCCCCCCCCCTAGAAAGTTTTCTGCGGGTGCCCATGAATGGACCAGTAGTCCTCAATGGAGGAACACTGAGCTAGCCACATTGTTGTGTTTTCCAATGAAGTGTTCGCCTTGTTCGTCATTTATCGTAAACAATGTTTTAGGAAATGGATATTATTGAAATTTAAAGCAGATTAATCTTTTCATATTTTCCAATCTGGCAAGTCCATACACGACCTTCTTTCAAAAATAAATATGACTCACAGGTTTAACGGGCTTACTGAAATATATCAATTACATAAGCAAAAATAGGATTGCTGAGAATAGTATTGAACCAAGTAGATCGTAGCAATTTGGGCGTGCCAGGGGAATATGATATTTTGAGAATTAGGTGAAAGTAAAGTGAGTAACAAAAATAACATCGCTGCTTGAACGGATTTGTAAAATCTGTAGCATCAATTTTGCATCACAAGTCATGTGGAAAAAGCATGTTCAACAGAACCGACAAAACCCTCTTGGGCATAAAAAATTTGCACCTGCACCTCAACAAAAAGGATTCGACCAATGCGAGTAGCTGCAAGGAGATAGATAGAGAGAGAGCTTATGGCAATTATTGCTCACAATGACAATGCTTCTATTTTACGTGCTGAATGGTTAGATGATGATGATGTTGATGTGTCTGGTATATCAGTGCCGTAAGATTAAAATTACCAATCAGCTGCTATAGACTAAGCCCACCAGGAGCATCTTTTTTTCAGTGTGGGAAAAAAGGGGGGGGGGAACCAAAACTTGTTCGGCTTGTTTAGTTGTTTATTACCGGAGGTGCCACAGTACATAGCAATTTAAGTAAAACCTGCAAATTAGGGGGTGGGGGCAAATAGCCCCTCTGTTATGTAGCACAATTTCCTGTGCGTGAACTTTCCTCGACCTCGCAGGACACTCCTGGCAGACAGTAACGTCTGTTGTGGGCGTGGCTAAATCTCTTTGAAGTATCTTGTTTACAATCGGCTTCCAATTACGCATTGGGTAGAATGTCTCCGGGTACCTTCTGGAATGTACTCCTTAACCCGAGATATGTAAACAACACGTCATAGGTCCTTCTGGAAGCGTCTTACGCTACATGTATATAAAGGATTGACAGATACGAAGAGAGGGAGATTTTCAGATAGATTTTCTTAACATTACGAGGCGTGTTTTATTCTTTGTGTATTTGTGTGCTCATATGTGTTTATTTCGCATTATTTATTGGCACATTATTCTAACTGTGTTAACTATGTACCGGTACAAGATCTATCATACTGTAAGTTGAAGATTGTAATTATATTTTCTTTTCTTTTGTAATTATCTTAGGACATAATAAATCTTATTAATTGTAATTAGAAACTGTTTTGGGTCGTATCTTTAATATTGTTGATTCTATGTTATCGTCCTTTGTTAGGCACTGTTTACAACGAGCCAATTAAAATTAAACTAGGAGATTAATTTCTCCCAATACAAGTCAGTGCGTAACACCCTCCCCTACCCAAATGATGTCCCTGAAGCCCATTGTTACGATACAGCAAACCTGGCTACTCCTTGGGAAGATTATAGCAGCTGGAAACTATACTATAATTTTCAACTTTACTGACAATAATCATATTTATACCACAAACAATGATATTTAGTCTTTAACAACTTTTTAATTGATTCTGCATTATAAATTTAAAATTTAATGAAATATTTTTCCTTCAACTTTATTGTCATCAAAATAGATCAACACTAAGTAAGATGTATTTATAAATTTTTTATAATATAATTCCATTTTTTTTTTGGATGGGGGTGTTACAAAATGTTGATATAACTAAATAGGGGGGTCATTGAAAGTTTGACAATTGTTGACAGGGGAGGGGGTTAAATTGCAGAAAAAGTGTCTACGTAATTAATTGACCCCTAATATTTTCTGAAGTGGAAATATAATTTTCAATATTCCGCAATATTAACTTTTCCAACGAGAAAAAATATCTTTAAAAAATCATAATTTCGTATGTTATTTTCACGTATATATTGATTTTTTTCTTTAAGGTCTCTCTTTCGTCTTGCTAATTATTATCAAATTATGTTATTGATATCAATGAACCTCCCTCACCCCCATTGGTGGTGAAAATTATTTTTTTAAACCAAGTCTCGTAAAATTGTTGTTCTGATCATGGTTCTAACAGATTGCTTAATTTGTTCTTAAAGATCTTTTAGTTTGTTCTTAAAGATAATTGATTTTGTTCCTTAAAATCGATTAGTTTGTTGTTAAAGATCTTTTAGTTTGTTCCTAAAGAACATTTATTTTTCTGTTAAAGATCGCTTAGTTTATTCTTATTAATCATTAAGTTTACTATTGAAGATAATTTGTTTTGTTCTTAAAGATCATTTAGTTCGTTATTAAAAATCTTTTAGTTTGTTATTAAAGATCGCTTAGATTGTTCTTCAAGATCGCTTAGTTTGTTGTAAAATATCGTTTATTTTGTTCTCAAAGATCGCTCAATTTGTTTTTTAAGATCACTTTATTTGTTTTTAAAGATCGTTTAGTTTGTTCTTAAATGTCGCTTAGTTTGTTATTAAATCTTGCTTTCGCTGAGTATTAGATGACCGAAAAGTTCAGTCACTTTCGGCCGGATGGCCGAAAGTCTAAGTCAATTTCGGCCGAAACCGAAAAAACTGAAAGTTAACTTTTCTCTTTCGGTCGAAACCGAAATTAAGCCGAAAGTTAAATTTTCAGTTTCGGTGCCGAAACCGAAGCCGAAATTCAGTCGGTCTCTAATTCACACCTTTAGGTCCCTTAAATACCCCTGGCACCATGAAGACGCCGGGAATGCGTTAAAAATACTGTAACCGTTTTAAATATATGTAGCAATAATGGACATCAACTTATTGGTATCTTCATTAAACCTTTACTTAACCCTGCCTCACTACTGAACTATATAATCTGAATTTCGTTAAAAACAGAATACTTATAGTTAAAGCCGCATCTCTTACCCAGATTTTCTAGTCTAAAAGTCTTGTGTATTTAAGATCTCTTCTCAGTTACATAAAATTGATCCATGTCCCTACACTTTATTTTGGTCAATATGAAAAAAAAACAAAACTTTTATTTAAAGAAAATCTTAAAACCCATATTTGAACCCACCCCTGAATTGTATTTGCGAGAAATGAACAAAAATAATATCTACCTGTTTTTAAAGGTTATATTTTCACGCATGTAAAACGATTGTGTTTTTAGATTTTGTTATCAACATAAAAGTGAGCCCGCTCTCCTTCTGTAAAATTTTAAATGTATCTTCACGAAATATTTACAACACATATTTTGAAACATTTTTATCCTCATAAATATTTGCCCATCCCTTAATCATGGACCTTGAGCTGTATATCTTGAAGAGTGGAACAATTTTATCTCCTTAGTTTCATAGACAATTTTAACAACTTTGTTCGCCTTTACAAGTCACACATATTTATTTAATATCACCGGATTTAAATATATTGTTATACCGTAAAAGAGTGCACACTCTCTTTCCGTCTTGTGAAATATATTTACTGTAGAAAGCTAAACGCATTATTTCCTTAGTTTTAAAACTATCTCTATACCAATTTCCAGTGTGTAACCTATTTGAAATTTGAAATATCGTTATAATCAATCAAATGCACAAACGCCTATTCTATGGGATATCTTGTACTGCCTGGGGAAAAAATTACAGTTCCCTTCCCAACAACAAAATATTATATTAGGTTTGATTAAGGTAGCCCCCACCCGAAGCGCCATAGCTGATTTATATTAATATTCTATGCCACAACTTCCTCTGAAGATGCAAAGTAAATTATCTAAATTTTTTAAAATGAATTAATAAGTAGTTCAACGTTTTGTTCCAAATATTTAAAGAATCTTTTCATCATATTATTACATTTAAAATCCGTAGCTGAGCTCAATCTGTAACTTAATCGTGCGTGGAAATACTAATATTAAAATGTAGGCTTACCTCCCCCCCCCCACACACACGCACGCACACACGCACGCACGCACGCACGCACACACGCACACACACACACACACAGAGAAACAGACACACAGACACAGACACACACACAGACCCACATAAAGACACACACAACTTTACCAAATTTTTATCACCCTTGAAATATGAAAAAAAAAGTTAATAATTAAAAGTTCACAGATTTATTTTAGATTACCTAAATACTAATTTTTGGGAAAATATAAAAATAATATTCCTTGATCAACATTTGCCATTTAAAAAAAAAATGTTAACGTTAAATTACAATTTTTTGCGTCATTCATTTAGGCAAGTTCAATTTTTTTGCAGTGATTAAAATAGACTTACTTACATTTCAAAAATAAGAAACTTAAATTGCGAATTGTGTGCTAAAACAACTGTTCGCAAATAAAAAGAAAACAATCATATTTAGCTTCAAAGAAGTTAAAAAAATATTATTTATTTCTTCTCTTGGATAAAGTCACGAAAATTTAATGATGGTGATTTGCTAGTCGTTTAATCCATTTAAGTAGATTTAATCATAAGACTTTAATTTATAATAATTACAGCAAGATCTTCTTTACTTAATGTTAGAGCAACTTAGTTTTAATTTCATGAATATTTATAATATAATGTCTTTTATACGAAATACAATCTCAAACTGAGGTTTATACTAAACAATTTTAATTTTGAAATTGTATTTTTGCTTTTAAATGAATAATATTAATACACAGTACATAACTGATAGAGTTGTGTCATTCTAATTTTTTGGGACAGTTCGGGAAACCCAAACTTGGGTGTCGTAATTACATTTAAAAATTTTTTTTTTTTTTAAATATTTTAAAACTTCGGGTTTGACTGTTCATCATAAATTTTTAAAAAGATTATTATAATTTTTGTGCTGAATCGTAAATTTTATTTTTGACATTGTTTGAGGACGTTTGAAAAGCAATTTGTTTACCAGCTAGGGAGTGAGCAAAAAACAATGATCACTGCACTTGTTTGCTGCAATGCCATAGGGGACTATGTGTGGCCAATGCTTATATACCCTGGTACTCAATTCCGTGGCTTTAAGCCAAATGAAGTATTTGAGGAGTGCTTCATTACAAAATCAACAAATGGATGGACCAATCAGACCATATTTGCTGATTGGCTGGAGCAGGTTTTTCTTCCCCAAACAGCACAGCTAAAAAAGCCGATTCTTCTTTTAGTTGATGGCCACATAAGTCACCAGTCAATCCAGGCTGCCACTCTGTGCAAAGAGAACAACATTATTCTCTATGCCCTGCCTGCCCATTCATCTTACATCATGCAGCCCTTAGATGTGGGCATTTTCAAAACAATGAAGACAGAATGGCGGAAGGCTGTGAAAAAACAAAATGAAGCTGAGATTATAACGAAACGTACATTTGCAAATGTAGTTAAAGAAGCTTACCAGGCAACAGTGCAGAAAAGTCTTGCGCAACAAGCATTTAAAATCAGTGGGTTATACCCATTAGATCCAACAAACATTAACTGGCAGAAAGTACTGCCCAACATGTCCATGGAAGTGGGAAATCAGACACATACTGTGCCTGACAGGGCAGCCACACCCCAACATCAGCCTGCAGCCGGACAAGACACAACAGCTTTGATATCTCTCTCAGATGCCACTATCACAATTATGCCCTCTCCACAAAACCCATCTAGTTCTACACCAGCCCCACATTTACGAGCCTCTCTGTCAGACGACCATATACCAGCCCCTGTACCAGTGCCTTCTAGTTCATCAGAAGCAGAACCCCCATGTATTGCTGGCACAAGCACCTGCCCCGATGCTTCATCTGACATTGCTTCAAATTTAAAAAAATTTGCAATGATTTGTGCACAGATTGGAGAGTCAGAGTTAAGGCTATATTATGAAAGGCTGGAAGAGGGTTATGACTGTGATGACCCATTGTACAGATTATGGAAGCTTTATCATGGGAATATTCTATTGCACCATTCCAAATCAAGCAGACAAAATCCTCCACCTAATGTTGCAAAGGATCCACTGTCATTGCCTGTTCTGAAACAGAGCTCCATGAGAAGAAGAACACAACAAAAGCTCCCACCACTGATCAGTGGAAAAGAATTCATTGACCATCTGATAAACAAAGACCGGGCAGAAAAAGAAGAAGAAGAAAGAAAGGCCATAAGAAAAATAGACCTAGAAAAAAAGAAACAAGAGAAATTAAAGGCTATAGAAGAGAAAGCAAAAAGAAAGGAAGAGAAAATAAAATTACGAGAAGAACAAAAAAGACAGAGGGAGGAAGAAAACCAAAGGCGAAAAGAAGACAGAAAGAGGAAACTGGAAGAGAAAAGACAGCTGAAAGACAATTCAAAAGGGAAAGGGCCGAAGAAGAGAAAGACAAACAAAATGGATGATTCTGAAACAGATACAAGCATTGATGAGTCTCAAATGATTTTCGATGACGAGTCGGAAGATGATTTTGAGGATTTAGATCTAGATTTAGACTAGACTAGTCTAGACTAGAGTCTATTTCAGAATGCAATTTTTTTTATTAGTTAGAATTAAATAAAAATCAACCATGAATGTCATGAAAAAATGCATGAGTTATTTGTTTTAATGTTGTAGTCTAGTCTATATGTGTCACATTTATGTATGTTTTTATGTGTGTATCTGTGTGAGTGTATTGGGAGATCCTTAGCTTTAAATCACAACTGGTTTCAGTGAGGGCACCTGTGTGGTTGCACTGTGGTCAGGTGGTTGCACTTAGGGCAAATCATTGGTTGCAGAGCGGGCAGGTGGTTGCTTAAGGGGCTACTCAGACGTAAGCATTTTTCCCTATTATTATGCTAGTTATCTGCTAGAACATCTCCTAAACACTGCCAAGTCAGTGATTTCACTTGGTGCCCTCTAAGAAACCAATAATTTTTTTTCTCCAATCATTAAAAAGTTGTGAGGAAGAGTTGACTCGTGGTTGCATTGGGGCAAGTTACTCTAAGTTTAAATTCAATTTCGCAATATTAACAACGCAATTAAAAAAAAACTGATGTTTTTTGTGTGTTTTTTTTCAGATCTGATTTAAGAATTAATAACAATAATACATAATGATCATTTTTATTGATATTAAAAAAAATTATAACTCTGAAAATCAGATAAAATAGTAAAAATAGCTATTGATTTGTTATATTATGTGTATTTTTCCAATTATTAATAATAATTCTTAAACAAATGCTTAAATATAAGCAGATACATTTTATTTTTATCACACTTAAATTTATTCTAATTCTATAAAATAATAGATTGACCCCTATCATTGTTTTTAAGATCCTGAACGTATTTAAAACTCCTTAATTTTTTAAAGGTCAGCCTACCAAACAATTGTGGCCGCAATGCCTGAACTTCCAATTAATTAAAGTTACTTTTCAAAACATAAAATCAAGTAACGCATTTGTAAGATTCTAAATTAGTGCTACCACATTACCCACACGGTAAGCCACCACTCCTGAACTATATTAATATTGTCTCATCTCCTTTTACACCCCACATTTATTATACCAACTATTTCCGTAAATCAAAAGAAATATTACGCACCAAAGGCACTTGAAGTGCTCTTAAGAATCTCATTTAGCACATTTATCGGATTTTTTTTTATTGCGTGATATTGAACCTTAGCGTTAGTGGCTTACATTGTAACATAGAGAATTATGTATGTTGATATATTATTATTATTTTTATTATACTTAGTTTTACATAGCGTGGTACCCCAGCCTAGGGCTGGGCTCACCACGCTGTACATACAATTTAACAAACATAATAAAAATCTGAAATAATTAATTGACACACGTTAATTAAATAAAGCAAAACACATGTATATATAGCCATGGACGACAACCAGTACCATCGTTTTACGGTCAGAGGTGGGAATCAGTCAGGATAGTAGAGATTAAAGAGATGTGTTTTGAGTGCAGTTTTGAAGGTTGTGATGGTCGGTATATTGCGGATGTGTAATGGAAGAGAATTCCATTGTTTGGCTGCACAGAAAGGGAACGATCGTTCACCATATGTTTTTGTGTGATTCTTGGGGACGTCTGCAAAGGAGCGAAGCTGCCGAAGGGGTGAAGAGACAGCGAGAAGTTCGGTTAGATAGAAATGGGAGGAATTCGAGAAAAAGTTGTGGTAGAGAACAGAGAGTTTGTAGTCAATCCATGCTTGTACAGGGAGCCAATGAAGTGAATGAAGTAGTGGTGTGACGTAATCACGTTTTCTTGCCTTTAAAGTTAGCCTAGCGGCTGAGTTTTGAACCTTTTGTAACTTTTCTAAGAAGCGTTTTGGTGATCATGATAGAAGAGAATTACAATAGTCAAGACGAGAGAGAACAAGTGCACAGACTAGGGTTTTTGATGCACCAACTGTAAAATATTGGCGGATGGAGCTTATCTGACGATTGACGGTGCATGCAGAGCGACAAAGGTGAGAGATATGCTTATTGAGAGACATATTATTAGACAGAATATAACCAATATTCCTAGCGGAGAAAGTAAACTGTAAATCGGCGTTACCTACATGAAATGAAGTGGGGAGAGCTGAGTTAGAGGATGATTTGTGATCGTGAACGAGGAGTGCTTCCGTTTGGTCATCGTTAAGCTTCAACTTGCTGAGTGTCATCCATGTCTTGACATCATCCATGCTCTCCCGCAAAGTCCCGATAGCAGAATCGACAAGAGAGGGATGGATTTGCTTGTATAGCTGCATGTCATCTGCGAATGACTGGCTCTCCACAGCATGCCTACAAGTTTTTACACTGATGATACTGCGGCCCATTAACATTATCCCACACTCATTTTCCAGTTCTAAAACACCATTTAATATTTTAATTCATGTTGATTATTTAAAAAAAGAAAATGAAATATAAGAAAAATAACACTTAGAATTTTACAGAAAACTGCATAAAACGACTAATCAAGAAAGTTAGGAACATAACACAAACTAAATATCCTTCACCTGAAGAAGTATTTGAAGAAAGATGTTTTTTTGTAAAACTAAACACATTTTGGATGATACATCCCACCCTCTTCATCACAGATACTTAGGATCGGGCCGTTCGGGACGAATTCTTTCCATCAGGGCGAGGACTGACAGATATAAAAATTCTATTGTTCCCCAATCTGTACGAATTTACCGGGGTGCTTCCTCTGAAGTCAGACATCTGAATGAGATCTAATAAGTCCCCGATTTTGCTAAGAGAACTCATTGAATGGCTGTTTGAAATAATTTATTATAAATGTCTTGTGTTCAAATTGTTTTATTTTTGTGCTGAAAATGTATCATGCAATCAAAAAAACATTTCCATTTATTTGGATCAATAAAAGAATCTTATCTTATGTAATTTTGTAGTTATTTTATAATGTTTAATGAATACCAAATAAGCTTATTGATTCGTTATACCCTAATAAACGTAAATAAAGCCTTAAAATACAAATAAACGTTTATTGCAGTCGGTTGGAGAACCAGTACCTTTTGGGAAACGGGAATTCACCTAAATTGCCAACGTATCAGAAAAGAAGAAAAATGAAACCCTCAAAATAGCAGGGAGACCCCCAATAGAGCAAAAATAACTACACGTAATATCTGACTCAACATGTGTTGGGTTTCCCCAAACAAAGTCCCACAGCTCTAGGAAATTCAGGTGCATAATAGTTAAACTCGTTCTTTTAATTTTAAAACCACGTAATGGCATGATATAAAGAACTTGTATTTTGAACTCAACAACTCATGTTCATCTAGAGGTTATTAAGTATATGCATTAGTGGCTGGCCCATGTTACAGAAAAAAATTATAACTAAAAGTACTTTAAAATTTATGTTAATTTTTTTTAAAAAATAACTGAGCTCTCTTCCCTCTCAAATTATATTAAAATTTTTTTTTTTAAATGTTGCTCCATGTTTCCTGTAAGCAGGGCCATCGTGTGACCCCCTGCCACTTTTCGATTGCCCCCCCCCCCCCTTTGCAATCAAATATTAATTGTTTAATGTTTTTTTCAACATCTCAAATTTGAGCTCCTAAATATCCAAGGCCCCCTGCAGCCACATAGGTTGCAGGGCCCACGTTACCGCCCTGCGTGTAGGTGAAAAAAAATATTGTGAGGAAAATTATCGTATGAACGTATGCCATGTATCCTGTCTATCGCCTCCCAGGCCTCAAAACAAATTACTAGAAGATGACAAAATGCAAACATACCTTTAAAAAAATAAAAATAACATCTTATCTCTGATCACGATGCTCCAGAAATTAAAAAGGAAACACACATTAAATTCATCCCAATGTTTTCAAACACAGGGCCCACTGATATCCTTAGCCTTGAGAGATACGATCACGTAATGAGAGCTTATAAGACAATCTCATTTTGTGGTCGAGAGTTTATTTGATGCCAATAATAATCTCTTCTGTAATTGGTTAGCTTAAGAGTCCATTTGACTTTGTTTTTTTAGCGGGCATTTTTTGTTTGTTGGTAACTGACACTTATCTTCTCATTAGCATATCAATACACGCCATCTGCCCAGTCAATCACCCGCATGAAAGGAGGGGATTATTTGATGGACACGCCCAAAAGTCACGCTGTTGCAAAGTGCCGTGAACAAAAGAGAGCGTAATCGCTACTGAATAAATCAAACAAAAGTCGGAAGACCCTCTCGGGTCGCGTAACTGTTTTTCTTTCTTTCATCAGCAATCAAGCGAGACTCGCAGCCGCCCTTATCAGGTGGTAAATGTGGGCTATGGTGCTGCCATTGACACGTTGTGTTTTCTTCCGTCTCCGACAACTCCATTAATCTTAGTGTGATTCGTTCGTTGATGCCATTTGCCCACTAGTGTGTGTAGTCCCTGCCTCCACAAACACAACGATTTTAATTATCATTACTCTCATTCAGCGCTTCCCAACCTATTTGCCTGACGGAGCCCCCACGTTTTTAGAGCCCATTTTTACGGGGGCACCCTGTGGTCTTAGTAGTAAATACTGCTTACTAGTTTCCTAGATCTCTCGCGGTGCCCCTGTAAAGCGCGAGAGGAGCTCTTAGCGTTTCACAGTTGGGAACCGCTGCTTTAAATTCATTGCTTTCCTGTAACCACGATTTATATATTAAACGATTTTTAATATAGAAAAAGAAAGTGTATCAGGAATAGATTTTTCAGCATAGTATAATATAATTTTAAATTGTTTTAAATAACGACATATGGAATACTGAAATGATAATTTTGTAATAAAGTAAAAAAAAAAACAACAACACAGATTTGGGGTTGTATTTTTGTTGTTGATTTCCTCATGTCATTCATTGGTGGCAAGGTCGAATGCACCCTTACGACTCCACGGCATGGTCTAGTCCTTATACACATTTGTCAAGTTTACCTTTGACGGGCCAGACAGAAATTGATGAGGGCCGGCAAGAGGGCCAGCAGTTCATACTGTTAAAGAGACCTCTTAAAACCTAATGACCCCTAGACCTCCAGATTTTCGTAAAAAACGGATGTATTACTTGTAATTTTTTGCTCGCTTATCACGACGCAGATGGGTCATTGTAAACGGTTGAACAAGTAGTTCCAAGGGGAACAACAAAAAAGGTCCAGTGCGACGTATTCTGAAGGAATTTTAATTGTCACGTGATCTCCCCTTATTTAAATATGAGAGAAGGGGAGAATGTTTCGTACTTTTCTGGGTCAGAAGGCTAACGTAATCAAATATCGTAAAGGCGCGTCATTATTAGCAGAGCGTTAAGAGCTGCGTTACGGACTGAATATATTTTTTCAAACAAAACAAGGCGCACTTCAACGTCCACAATTCATTTCTGTGATGTAACTGTGATTGACCAAATTCATATTTGTGCGATATCTCTCAATAGTTATTTGATTATAATAAATGCTGGCCATTGTTCTACCCCACTTTTTTTTTTCTCTCCAAAAATTGTCACCATTTCCCATCATTTAATCACTTGCGTGAGCGCAAATATCATAGTCAACCATGAATATTTTTTTCTCCGTTGAAATATCCATTTCCAACAACTGCTGCTCATCGTATCACCGTTTTCACTTCTGGGTACACGTGGCGACCAGAGCTGTCCACCCGTTGACAAACCGACGCACGCGTTCAAGATGCGGGATATTCAGTGCTGTAACCTTTGACGCATACGGTATTTGAAAACATCCCCTCCCCCCCCCTCCCCTCCTTTGTGATCATCAACGTGTGTCATTTAATTTAGCGCTACTTCTCTTGAGTGAACTAAAAGGGTTGTGATGTTTGCAGGACTCTCGGCTGTTCTCTGAGCACTTTTGATTAACAGCAGTTCAATCTTGGAAAAAAAAAAACCCATGAACTACAAGGACTTAACTGGGCGCCGTTGTTTTTTTTTTTTTTTTTTTTTTTCACATCGGGTCCGGAGAAAGCACCGGGTGAGTCCAAGGGTTACAAAAGCCATTGGTCAGCAGCCGTTGGTGGGAAGAAATGACCAAAGCCATTGGTCAGCAGCCGTTGGTGGGAAGAAATGACCAAAGCCATTGGTCAGCAGCCGTTGGTGGGAAGAAATAACCCACAGATAGGAACAGGCAGTTGCCGGGTCACGGAATAGAGATGCCGTTGTACAGTCAAGAGTCCAATCGGCTGGCAGCCATATTTCAAACATATTGACCTTTACAAGTCAATACAGCAGATAAACATCCTTTGAAATATCTACCACTGTTTGTGTTAGCAGCCCCGGAAACATTTACCAGTGTCTGTGATAGCAGCCCTGGAAACACTTACCAGTGTCTGTGATAGCAGCCCTGGAAACACCTACCAGTGTCTGTGATAGCAGCCCCAGAAACACTTACCAGTGTCTGTGATACAGCCCTGGAAACACCTACCACAGTCTGTGATAGCAACCTTGGAAACACCTACCACTGTCTGTGTTAGCAACCAATGGTGCTATATATGTATATTGGGTACAAATATTAGTTTTTACGAAAATAAGTTGCATAACACTCTCATTCTGATTCGCTGAAAGTTGTTTTCATTGATCGCTCGAAAAGATCAACACATCTTGGATTGGACACATCTTCAAATTGTAAATAGCAGTAATTGAAAACATAATTTTATTTTTACTTCATAGCCCCCCCCCCCCCCCCACTTTTTTTTTTTTAAGCTATCTTGTT
>CAXITT010000162.1:72319-113596 GCA_964033795.1 Lymnaea stagnalis | reverse complement strand
AAAAAAAAAAAAAAAAATGAAACTTTTTAGAAGCCGTTTCGACTCTTTTTTTTTCAATTTTGTCAGACGAAAGTGATAAGGTGAAGAATGTTAATTTTGATTAAGTAATTGTCAGTTTTGCGTCTTTGAATACAAGTAAAGTAACGTTTTAACGGTTCAGATTGATGTTTCATTAAAAAGTAAAAAAAAACCCATCAAATTATATTTTTTTCTTATGTCTTTTTTTTGCTCTGGGACTTAATTTACAAACGGTCTTATAAACATATAGGCGAATTTACACGATGCTGGTCCGGGGGGATGGGGGGGGGGAAACTCCGGTAAAGAATGGTTGGGGGGCACACCATGAGGTTACCGCACCGGGTGACACCAACCTACTGATGCTCCTGACTGACTGGGCCGCATCAAGTATTCCACAAAAAAGCGGCTACAAATTCAATAAAGAACAACTGTTACAATCTGCTCAAACTTTATTAATATTAAATAAAATCATTAAGGGTTCTCAGGAACTAGGCATCACTTACTTCCTCCTACTCCTTGTTGCCAGAGACCTGGCAGCGCTTCCTCTTACACAGCTGAGGCAACTGAACTGAGGCCCTTAGTATAGCTTGAAGTTGCTCATTCGTAATTTTGACTTGTGGAAAAGAGCTTTTAACACAGATAGGTACTCCCAAAAAAGCACATGATCCATTTGAGCAACCTGGAAATCTCAGGAAAGATGGACAATTCTCTCATAAATTTTCTAAGCTTGTCTCTTTTTCCATTCCCCTCCCAAAACTAGCACTGGAGATCGATCAATTCATTTGAATCGCAAAATGGGGTGGTGTGGGCATCTTCCACATGAAGGAGAAAGGTTCAGAAAATATGTGAATAGTGAGTCTGTTGGTTTTGAAGTCTGCAAACCTGTTAGCCTTATCGTAAAAACGTTGTTTTTTTTCTCGAATAATCCTATTTTGAAAATGACCAAGCTGACAGGCTCGGAATTTTACTCACTCGCTCGTACATACTTGCGGCAATTGGAATAGGGATTATTTGATACTATGTCAGATTGTTTCGATTAACACAAGTATAGATTTACATTACCCAGTAACTGACTTTTTAAAACTTTTGATATTTGTATATACAATATTCGAAGCGTGTTCTCTCAAAAATGCACTTTGGCCATGTTTGTCTCATAAAATTCTATGAAATAAAAACTTGATAGTTTGATTTTAAACCGGTTTTTACCATTTTAATCTAAG
Source organism: Lymnaea stagnalis (assembly GCA_964033795.1). Classification (NCBI taxonomy): domain Eukaryota; kingdom Metazoa; phylum Mollusca; class Gastropoda; family Lymnaeidae; genus Lymnaea; species Lymnaea stagnalis. The sequence continues at coordinate 112,358 of CAXITT010000162.1, read as the reverse complement.
TCCAAACCTGTACAAATATGATAAAAATCAGAATTAGACTAGTGGTGAGATTCGATTGAAACCGTCGCGGAGGGTCACATATAAGATATAAGAGTGGGGAAAACTCGCGAGCCGCATAAACACTAAACTTTGCTGTCAGGTAACGGTCCGCAAAATGTCGTCTTGCGGGCCGCAAATGGTCCGCGGGCTGCGAGTTAGAGACCCCTGCATTGCAAAGATCGAAAAATGTTGCAAACTCTACTCGAAGTAAATATCTATAGCTGCAACTAAACTAAATAAATAAGAAAGCTAGATAATCCAGGAATGTTCTTTTAGACACCCATTTCCCTCACTCCAACATCTGCTTTACACTCAATCCTTCCCTGCACCCCAATCCTCCACCATCTCACCATAATGGACTATTTGATAAAGAGATATTTATTAAGAATTGAGTAACAAGGAGTTTTTGGAATCAATCGTTCAAACATTTAAAAGTTACTGCACAGAAAGATCATGTGAAATAATAATTATAAATAGTACTTATATGCATACATAATTATCACCTTTTAAATATGTTCACAGATTTTCATAGCGACTGAAAAGGTGATTTTTGCAATTCATGATGAGCGATGAATCATCTAATATGACGACTTTTGAAACAACTGAATTAATTTATATATGACCTTAAAGTTGTTTAACTACAGGTAAGAAGAACATCATGAACTAGTAAGCCTATACTAAAACAGCTTTTATTATAGATACAATTTTGTCATATTGTGTTCTTTTCTAGGCTTCTAGGTTTATATTTTTATTTACTTTAATGGATATGGTCGCTGGGTAGGTAAAGGCAATATAATATAACGGATAAGACATTTATAAACATCTATAACATGTTTTAATATCCCAACCACCTATATGCTTCGTTAAAGGGTTTGATTGAAATATGTCATTTTTACATATTTCTCTTCCCAGATATGGATTACCACCCAAAATAATAGCAGAAGGTTTTAAAAGATTCATCTCACTCACACATTTTAAGATGAAAGAACCTAGTTTTAAGATTCTAGTCATGTTCTGTTTACCTTATATCCTCGTGGTCATCTTTTCTAAATTATTTCATCATATGAACTCTATCAACCACATGGACGCAAGCATAAAAGGATACGCAAGAAATGAAAATAGTATTGTCACCGTCTCGTTAGTGTTTGATAGGCTGTTCAAACCTTTCAAGACTGTGTCACCTGAGGAAAGTATTCACACAAATGAGCAGATACAGAAACATAGAAATGTGGAGCTATTTGAAATGAACATTGCGCGATTACTTAAGGTCAAGCCGTCTGAAAGCAAAATGATTTACGAAAAAGACGTAGTTTCTTCGTCAGGACATGCCGATGAACAACCTGAGTTGGAAATTGTCGGAAAAAAGTGGGAAAAATCTGTAAAAGAAATAGGTCTTGTAATCGTACTAATGATATACTTCGTTAGAGCCTTGTCTGCATATTGTTTACTTGATAGCAGAAAATCAAAAATTTATCTGACAAAAGACTTGAATTTGCTTTTATCAAATGGATTAAATATTTCCCCCATAAGAGATACTCTTGAAAGATGCAAAATTTTCTTTGCAGATTTCATGAAATCATGCGATTCTTATTACCGGCTAAATAACCTTGCAAAATTCAACACTTCCTGTGTAATGACAATACAACAAATAAATAATGAGCGTTTGGCCTCTTTCCGTCCATTCCCACCCAGTAATATCCCTAGCTGCCTATCATTTATTAAATTAGCTGAAGCTGGGTTTGTATACAGTGGCAATGGGTCGAATATTAAATGCGTTGGTTGCGGAAGAGAAGAACAAGTCGACAAATTTGAACATGGAGGAAAAATGCTTGATCCCGAAGCAAGTATGTTTCATAATACTGAATGTAAGTTTATAAAACCAGAACTACACAACCGACAGTACATTACTTTACCTGTAGTGTTCCCAGAAACGGGAGTACAAGACAGTAGCTTAGCGATAATAAATGGGTTTCAATGTGCTGAAATTGCAACCCAGGATCAGGAAGAATTATCTGATCAGAGATCTCCTGAAATTAGCCCATGTGAGTCAGAGCCGAGAGAGTCCAATCTGCTGATTCAACCACAAGAGCACTTGGAGCCTCTAACAAATGCTTTCGCTGAAGAGTTCCACCAGGAGGAACCGTCACCATTAGATGTTGACTCATTAGGTGCAGGTAAGTTTGACAAATAGTTATGACATGTCTGTTAAAATTTTAAGGCTTTTATATCATTCCAGAAAAATAATTAAAATGCAATAAATAATCTTTCCAGCAGAACAAAACTAGCTTGAATTTAATTTCTTTTTAAAATTGAAGAAAAAATTAATGTACAGTGCATGATCTGCTTAAAAGAAAGAGCAAGACAATCTTTCACATCTGATTTAGTTCACCTTTGTAGTCCGTTGTGATAATGTTACAGAAGCTATTATTATAAACTATGATGAAGATTAAGATACACACATATATTTATAAATCACAACAGTCTAAATTTTTAATATTTTGGGAATACATATTATCCCAACCCATCTTTTCACTATAACCCTCTGTTTCATCTTGTCACATTTAAGCTGCAGCCTCAATGGACTATCAAAGTGGAGCCTCTGCCATAGATGACTCAACATGGAATGAGGATAATTTATGTAAATAATAATTAGATGAACAAACAAACTAAAAAAAACAAAAACAACATACAACACCTTTTATCAGTATAAAAATAAATGATAAACATTAATTATAAAATGTTGTTAAATTTGTATAAAAGTAGTTAAAATTAGTAATTCAAAATATTACAAGACATAGTTAAAAACCTGATTTTTTTTTCTCTGTAGGGGAATCAAATTTCAATCCAGAGCACGCTTCGTATGGAAATGATGACCTAACTACAAGTTTACCTATGCATCAGGTACCTTGTGATAAGAATCCTGGTCATTATGCATATTTCCCACTGAGGCAGCTAAATCTCCAACAGATTCCATCGGCGATGAGAACCGGGGATGGTATTAAATTTCTCAAGCTGTTAGGAGACCTGACAGTGAGGGTCAAGGTTTCGTTTAACAAAAAGCTAAATAAATCAGACGACAGCAACTGCATTTTTGGAACGGGTTATGTGTCCCTGGCAGAGCAAACGGCGAAAGTTAGTGGTGAGCTGGGGTCCCATGGCAAACTGGACAACCTGAAGAAAAAGATGACTTCATTCTTGAATAAAACCAAGGAATATATCATCATTGAGACCAATAAGCATATATTATGCAATGCGGAAGACGCGCAGATCACTGTCGAGTTTTTCTATGACCATCCCAGTCGACGCGATGTTAAGGTTGTCAAAGCAGTTTCAGTGACACACAGCAAAACATCAGGGGACAACAGATCCATTCTTACGTGTACAACTTCTGACCAATCTTTTGTGAAAAAAATCAACCAGACCAGACTGGACGTTTTGGAACTCGCCAACAAACTGCCGAAGAGAGCGAAAGAGCTGATGATGAAGAAACTTTTCATTATCAGCCATCCCCATGGGAATGAAAAGATTTTGTCCTATGGAGATTCAGTGCTAGTGAAATATGCAATAACGCAAGCCGAGAAAGATGGTTGCATAGAAAAGCGCCTGGTCAAAATCAACAATCACCAGCAAGGTAAGTGGATAAAAAAATGGAATTCAATGGGTAAAGACTGGGAAATAACTCCAACCCCTCATCTAACCAACCTAATTACATTGGTATGATAAATTAGTTTATTTTAAATAGGCTTTAAGAACGAGTTTATTGCAATGAGAAGCTTTCTATTGTATTCATGAAATATGAGTTGTTTAGTGTGCATACAATCATTAACAACATCAGCTGTTTATAATCACAGTGACAAGATCTCCTGAACAGATGAAAAAAGTTCTACTGTACGCCGCTGACACTTGTTTTGGATCCTCTGGAGCCCCCGTTGTGACGTTCAAAAGAGGAGCACCGGATGCCAATGGCCAGCCCACATACCATATGGACCTATGGATGCATAATGGCGTTGAGAAAAATATTAAACTGGGTGCTTCCAACCTTAGAGGTATCGTCACACTCGCATAGATGTGCATGCACCCCATTTAAATGCAACTAAATACTTTAGATAATAATAATGGTGCGTCCTTGCAGCCAGAATGACAACTTTGCTGTTTTTCTGAGAGGATCATTCATGCCATCGGCTTCCAGTTTTAAAATGACAATAAATCTTTGACATCTGCTAACAAAAAAAAAATATGTTTGAAATATTTGTTTGCCTACTTTGAGAAAAAGGTATGAAAAAAATTTCATGCCGCTTATATAAAATAACTTACCCATGTGTACAAAAATGGCTATAATATAACCCAATAAAATTGGTTTCTGATTTATATGGGGTTATCTATATATATGAAGCTGCGGATGTGGAAAAAAAATTCCCGCATTTCTCAATCAGATATGTTGCAAAGAGGTAAAAAAAGGATTCAGTTTTTAGATTCCTTACCTCAAAATCAAAAAAAAAAAAAGAAGAAAATTGTCAAAAAGCACACCATACCCATTACAAAAAAAAAAAAATTCTTCTGAAAATATATCCTTGCCACCTGTTTCATCCGACATTTTTAGACCCCGCTTGCCAAACAAATGAGCAAACAAAAATCAAGGTATCATCAGGCAATAATATCCTGCATGACAATTTAATGAAGTCACTGCAAGCCATGTAATATAATTATGTCTTGGTTTTCATAATGTATGGATGGCCCTTTACTTGTCATATGTATGATATAATTTTATGTCAAGATCAGGAGTAATGGGGGAAATTAAGCTTATATTCTGGTTTTTATGAAAGATATTTGTTGAATTAAAATTTTCATGTTATCCTTAAATTTCATTTTTAATGTTTTCTTCAAACCCTAACTCGAAAAAGAATAAAAACAAGAAAGAAATGAAAAAAAAAAAATTGAAAAAAAAGAAAGAAAAAAAAAGAAAGAAAGAAAATATACGAACTAAAAGAAAAAAAATCCACCAAAGGCAAATGTCTAGCCTTATTTAACAGTTAACACATTTTTGAAAAAGTATAATTATTAATAATGATGCAATCTAAAATTAATTATTGCCTCTCTTTAACATTTTATATGTTTGAAAGTTATAAAACAGACCTAAAATTTTACAAGAAATGAAAAATTGGAATATATTTTTTAAAAACAAATTTCAACATTGTAAATTAAAAATGGAATCCTTTTCCAAATTTAATTTGAATTAAAAATATATTTTTTATGAGTGGAGTAAGTTGTAAGCTGAAATGCAGGCTAACATCAGGGTGAATACATTACAGGATGTTATTAGCATTTGACATAAAGTCATAAAGTGTTAGATTCCAGATTATTTTCATAATTTAAAAAAATATATTCTGATTATTATCATTAAACTGTTTTAAGTTTATGAAAGCCTTTATTTTGATTCATATTTAATTACTTTATTAAGTAAATGTCCCTAATTTTCGTTCATCGTTATTCAACCATACAAATAATTTCCTTCCCCCCTCCCCCCCCCCCCCCCCATTCATTATTTTGAATAAATACTGTTCAACAAGCTTTTAAAATAACTTTTTATGTTTATTTATTGCATTCAATTCAAGTTATTATCAAATTAATTTATACCTAGAAATGGCTGTTCTAATGTATTAAATCTAACCACATTAGTTATTTTTTTGTCTCTGAGTAACACTTTAAACATACACTTTAAAATGTATAGAGAAAAATATGTCTAATAAATCCAATAAATGTTTTTAAACACAATTATTAACAAGTACATTAAAAAAATAATTAATTTTGATAGTAAATTCAATAAAATTATATTATTGGTAATCACTTTCTTAAAAATACATTTTTTTTTATTAAAGTCTTACGGACCCTTGATTATATAATATAGTTTTAAATGATTTCACTAATTTAAAATCACCTAGTTTCCCTGCTATAACGAATGGTTTGAAATGTTCTGCATGTTCATCCAACTTTCACTATTGAAATTCAAGACACTCAAAAGCTCATCTGCTTAAAAAAATAATTCCATCTGTAGAGTGTTCACTTGAAGATATTCAACCATATCAGACTCCAAACTCTGACCAAAACAACACACCAAATGCAGATGAAGAGAGTGAGGATGATGAAGGAAGTCCAGGAAACCAGATAGTTTCCTCTCCAGTGTTCAAAGTCATGAGCCATCCATCCTACCCTGTGTACATTGCTTACCAGAAAAGACTGGAAAGCTTGGCTGCTTGGCAATATCCTCACATTCATACACGTGAACAGCTGGCTTATGCTGGATTCTTTTATGCAGGTTTGCTGCTTTCTTTAAAAGTAGAAACAAATTGCTCTACCGCTAGACAACTAGTTAATACATTTTATTTGAATGTACAGAGACAATAAAATCAGCTTTTTATTAAATATATTTTTGATATTCAAACACAAATTTAAATCTTTTTTAAAGTAAGTTATTTATAATGATTGTGATACTTTCTGTATATTAAAGAAAAATTTAACTCTCATTTAAGCTGTCTTTTGCCTCCAAAGGAAATATATATTTATTTATATATATGTAAATTAAATAAGGAAGCTGTTTTAAACTGTTTCAATCTATAAAGAGGTTAAGTATTTCTTACAAGTTATTTTAAATTGGATCAGTAAATTTATCCTATTGGAGCATTCATATATTTATGGTGATAGCTAGCTTAACCAAAATTGTTTTCAAGTACAATTGCTTTTTAGCAAGAATTAACATTTTTCTTTTAATTATTTAAAAAAAAATGGTTGAAACTAGCCACATAAATAAAAAAAAAAATCAAAGAAATAAAACCAAGCTCCTAATGTTTAATTGTTATTTCTTTGAATTTTTTAAAGGATATTCTGACTGTGTCCGGTGTTTCCAGTGTGGGTTAGGTTTAAGGTCATGGAAACCAGGTGATAACGTAATCGAAGAACACAAAAAGCACAGAGAAACTTGTCCATTTTTGCAAGCACAACTCCGAAGTGATGCAAACAATTTGGAGAGCAGTGAAATAATTGAGTTGCCTCAATTACCTGAACTGGGAAATGGTATGTAGCTCAGGAAATGGTATTTAGCTAAAGAAATTCAGTCTGCTACAATTTACAAATTCTTAATTTAAAAAGTTTAAGTATCACAAATTCGATACAAAAATGTAATGAATAATATCTGAGTAATACACTCGGGTTTTTACTCATATTAGTAGTAAAGGTAAATAACTTCTTTATTTGTGAACATAGTTTCATATGAATGTTTATATTAATTTTGTATAGATAATTCAGTGTCTGTTTGATGAATAAATCTAGTCCTTATAAAGTATCAGAGGAACAAGGGATGTAAAAAAAGTGTTTCTTGAAAACAGCCGCATGGGGAAAACAATTTGCAAATTTAAAACAATGAAAACATTTACGCACACACATACTTAGACTTATCTGAAGAAATCTCTATATTGTTATAGCCTGTTCCTTTTCTAAGCCCAATAAGCCACCCAATTATTTGTAAAGAATAATAGTGCTTTTATGGAGCAGCCATTCAGTTGTTAAGTTAGTTCCTTTTTACAAAATCAGACACCCCCAAGGAGAATGACATGGACCATGTACATACAACTGAAATGTCAAATTTGCCTGTGAAAGAGCCCAATGTAACTATGACAGAGGAAGCTACCCTCCCAGCATATCTGTTCAATCATTTTGAATTGCCTCAGCAAGTAGCAACTGTTAATTGTGTCATTGGATGTAAGAGTAGTCCATCAGTCAAGGAAAGCTGTGGTGAGTATATAGAAATTTGTTTCATTAATGTGGGAATGGGGATTATGTTTTTGATTGATTTTTTCAGATTTTATTTATTTCTGATTAGTACTAGTGCTTATTTCTTTTAATTTATTAACATTATTTAGCTTTTATCATGTTATCTAAAGTGCCTAGTCCAAATACACTCAAGATTTAAGCAGTGTGTCACAGTTAGTCCCATATAAATAGACTTTCGTTTAAATTATATTTTAAAAAAAGAAAGTATTTTTAATTAGGTAGTACTTAGCAATTTTTTTATAAAAGCAATGAAAATTTTAAACGTTCTTTAATGTGAACTTAGTTTACTTAATGCTTAGCTCCCTTAACTTCTTAACACAAAATAAATCAAACAAATTGTTCATTATTGTTCTGTTCTTCAAAATGTTATTTCTTTTGTTAAAAAATATTACCACAAATTTATTGCCCATTTCAAAGTGTCTTTCTATTAAAAATTTATCAATAATCAGATCAAGTGAAAGCTCTAAAAAGAGAGAATATAATATTAAAACAGCAGCTGATGTGCAAGGTTTGTTGTAAATCTCCAATCAAAGATCTTTTCCTTCCATGTGGAGAGCTCTACGCTTGCAGTGAGTGTTCGAAGCTGCTCACCCATTGCCCGTCTTGCAACACACAGATCCTTGCCACAGTGACCACTTATTTTGGTTGATGTGAGTCGCTGTAGTTTGCATAAGTTATTTACCAATAATCAATAAAAAATATATTAAAAAATAAATGTAACTATGGCAAGCCTCTTGAGTGGCTAGTTAGTTTAGATAGCAATGTAAATATGTAATTATAAATGTATCATTTCCTCATTAAGAAAAAATCTTCAATCTTTATTTGATACTCTTAATATAATACTAAAATTAAATGGAAAAGTTTTTCTGTCTGAATATTGATAGAAAAGAAAATTCTAAAAAAATAATAAAATAAATAAATTTACAGCTTTCAGGGATTTATATCTTTTCCCCAAAGTGACTGAAACATTTTTATTATAAGAAATAGATCAAGTAAATTACAAGTATGCCTTATCAAAATGTTAATGTGTAAGATTAAACTATATTCTATTTAAAAGATATATTACTTTAAAAGCTCTAGACTCTATTTAAAATCAATAATTTAATTATAGGTTCATTATGTGTGTGTATTAAATAATTTATCAGGCCAATTATCAAGAATATGTGATTTTGTTCACAAATAGGTTTTATGGACTGAACAGTTGCAATTCAATATAAAACCTGTGCCAGATTAACTTTACAATGTGCATGCTTGTCCAGGTTAAATGTATGTAAATAAATGTAAAACTTCAACAGATACTTTATGTAGCAGCTATCTTAAATGTTCACACAGAGCACATAAGAATAACATTTTCAATGTTGTAGTGGATGATTTTTAGATGTCAAACTTTTGTTTATTTAGCTTTTCAAATTAATTTCTTGAGGGCAATAAAATGAAGATATTCCAAGTTATGCTCTAGTTTTTTGAATAATAATGTAACTGGTATGCCTAACTATCTACACTTGTGTAACATATATTATATATCAATGTATAAATAGGTGTTATTAATTTTATTTAAAAAAAAAATTAAACTTGACACATTTCTTTTTAATTCATTAATTCATTAAAATTGTTTGTTAAATTCTTAGTAGAGGTAGATGGGAAAATGGGGGAGAATATAGTTCTACATTGTGCAACATTGTAATGAATTTTGATCAAAGTATTTGCTTTATTCTATTCTTTATGCTTAAATATATCACATTTGATAATAATTTTTAAATGTTTATATTAAAAAACATTACTGATAATTTTCATCACATAATGTGACAGTAACACACATAGGAATAATCCAACGGAAAACTGGTCATTTTGCTGACACACATAAAATAATCCATTGAAAAACTGGTCATATTGTGACACACGCATAGAATAATCCAATGATAAACTTGTCATATTGTAACACAAGAATAGTCTCATGTTGTGAGACACATAGAATAATCCAATGAGAACCTGGTTATATTGGTGACACACATAGAATAATACAATGAGAAATTTGTCAAATTACTGACACAAATAGAATAATCCAATGATAAATTGGTCACATTGGGGACAAAAATAGAGTAATACAATGATATACTGGTCATGCAACTAACAAACATATAATTATTCAATGAGAAACTAGCCATATTGTGACACACACATAGAGTAACCCAATGAGAAACTTGTTATATTTAGACACACACATAAAATAATCCAATACGAAACTGGTCATGTTGTGAGACACATAGAATAATACAATGAAAAACTGGTCATATTGCTGACGCAAATAGATTAATTCAAAAAAAAAAAACAACAAACTGCTCAAATTGGTGACACACAGAGAATAATCCAATAAGAAACACGTATTTTCCATAGGCACAAGAAATAATCCAACGAGAAAACGGGGAACGTTGGTGACACAAATAGAATAATTCAATGAGAAACTGGTCATATTGCTGAAACACATACAATAATTCCCTGAGAAACTGGTCATATAACTGACACAGTAGAATAATCCAACAATAATTTGGTCATATTGGTGACACATAAAAACAATCAAATGAGAAACTGGTCATATGACTAAAACAAATAAAATAATCCAATGAAAAATTGGTCATATTTTAAAACACATAGAATAATCCAATGAGAAACTAGTCATATTTTAAAACACATAGAATAATCCAATGAGAAACTGGACATATTTTAAAACACATTGAATAATCCAATGAAAAACTGGTCATATTTTAAAACACATAGAATAATCCAATGAGAAACTGGGTATGTTGGTGACATACATAAATAATCCAATTAGAAACTTGTCATATTGGGGACACATATAGTATAATCCAATGAAAAACCGGTCATATTGCTGACAATTACATAAAATAATCCAATGGGACACTGTCATGTTGTGACACAAATAGAAAAAGCAAATGAGAAACTTGTCATATCTCTAAAAATTGAGAAATTGGTCACAATGCTTACACACACATGTAATAATCCAATGAGAAACTGGTCATAATGCTGACACACACATAATAATCCAATGGGAAATTGGTCATAATGCTGACAACCACATATAATAATCCAATGAGAAATCAGTCATAATGCTGACACACACACACACATAACAATCCATTGAAAAATTGATCATAATGCTGACACACACATATAATAATCCAATGAGAAACTGGTAATAATGCTGACACACACATATAATAATCAAAACTGATCATAATGCTGACACACACATATAATAATCTATTGAAAAATTGGTCACATTGTGACACACACATATAATAATCCAATGAGAAATTGGTCATAATGCTGACACACACATATAATAATCCAATGAGAAACTGGTCATAATGCTGACACACAGATATAATATCCAATGAGAAACTGGTCATAATGCTGACACTCACATATATTAATCCAATGAGAAACTGGTCATAATGCTGACACACACATATAATAATCCAATGAGAAACTGGTCATAATGCTGACACACACATATAATAATCCAATGAGAAACTGGTCATAATGCTGACACACACATATAATAATCTAATGAGAAACTGGTCATAATGCTGACACACACATATAATAATCCATTGAAAAATTGATCATAATGCTGACACACACATATAATAATCCAGTGAGAAATTGGTCATAATGCTGACACACACATATAATAATCCAATGAGAAACTGGTCATAATGCTGACACACACATATAATAATCCAATGAAAAACTGGTCATAATGCTGACACACACATATAATAATCCAATGAGAAACTGGTCATAATGCTGACACACACATATAATAATCCAATGAAAAACTGGTCATAATGCTGACACACACATATAATAATCCAAACTGATCATAATGCTGACACACACATATAATAATCCATTGAAAAATTGGTCACATTGTGACACACACATAAAATAATCCAATGAGAAATTGGTCATAATGCTGACACACACATATAATAATCCAATGAGAAACTGGTAATAATGCTGACACACACATATAATAATCTAATGAGAAACTGGTCATAATGCTGACACACACATATAATAATCCATTGAAAAATTGGTCACATTGTGACACACACATATAATAATCCAATGAGAAATTGGTCATAATGCTGACACACACATATAATAATCAAAACTGATCATAATGCTGACACACACATATAATAATCCATTGAAAAACTGGTCACATTGTGACACACACATAAAATAATCCAATAAGAAATTGGTCATAATGCTGACACACACATATAATAATCCATAGAAAAACTGGTCACATTGTGACACACACATAAAATATTCCAATGAGAAACTGGTCATAATGCTGACACACACATATAATAATCCATTGAAAAATTGGTCACATTGTGACACACACATAAAATAATCCAATGAGAAATTGGTCATAATGCTGACACACACATATAATAATCCAATGAGAAACTGGTAATAATGCTGACACACACATATAATAATCTAATGAGAAACTGGTCATAATGCTGACACACACATATAATAATCCATTGAAAAATTGGTCACATTGTGACACACACATATAATAATCCAATGAGAAATTGGTCATAATGCTGACACACACATATACTAATCCAATGAGAAACTGGTCATAATGCTGACACACAGATATAATATCCAATGAGAAACTGGTCATAATGCTGACAATCACATTTTTAATCCAATGAGAAACTGGTCATAATGCTGACACACACATATAATAATCCAATGAGAAACTGGTCATAATGCTGACACACACATATAATAATCCAATGAGAAACTGGTCATAATGCTGACACACACATATAATAATCTAATGAGAAACTGGTCATAATGCTGACACACACATATAATAATCCAATGAGAAATTGGTCATAATGCTGACACACACATATAATAATCCAATGAGAAACTGGTCATAATGCTGACACACACATATAATAATCCAATGAGAAACTGGTCATAATGCTGACAACCACATATAATAATCCAATGAGAAACTGGTCATAATGCTGACACACACATATAATAATCCAAACTGATCATAATGCTGACACATACATATAATAATCCATCAAAAAACTGGTCACATTGTGACACACACATATAATAATCCATTGAAAAATTGGTCACATTGTGACACACACATATAATAATCCAATGAGAAATTGGTCATAATGCTGACACACACATATTATAATAATCCAATGAGAAACTGGTCATAATGCTGACACACACATATAATAATCCAATGAGAAACTGGTCATAATGCTGACAACCACATATAATAATCTAATGAGAAACTGGTCATAATGCTGACACACACATATAATAATCCAATGAGAAATTGGTCATAATGCTGACACACACATACAATAATCCAATGAGAAACTGGTCATAATGCTGACACACACATATAATAATCCAATGAGAAACTGGTCATAATGCTGACACTCACATATATTAATCCAACGAGAAACTGGTCATATTGTGACACACACATATAATAATCCAATAAGAAACTGGTCATGTTGTGAGACACATAGAATAATCCAATGAGAAATTGGTCACATTTGGGACAAAAAATAGAATAATACAATGAGAAATTGGTCACATTGGGGACAAAAAATAGAATAATACAATGAGAAATTGGTCACATTGGGGACAAAAAATAGAATAACACAATGAGAAACTGGTCAATTTGCTGACACACATATAAAAGTCCAATGATTACAAGACGGACACACACAATGGTCTTCTCTGCATTTCAAATGATCCTATCATTTAATAGCAGTTATTTAAACAGTACCAAACAAATGTGATCTTGAATACATGGTTTAACTGAAGTGAGCGAAGACAAACCAATTTTTATTAAAAGAAAGAAGATGTGAGCCAAGGGAAATAAATCATTTAAATGAAGTTATATATTTCACTGTAAATAACTACCTTCTATGGCAAATATGAGCTATGTTAATTGTCAAAAAAAAAAAAAAATGGATAATTTTTTCATAACACCAAGATTTAAATTTCAGCTATTTGAAAATCACCAATATCTACGAAATAATATAAATTTGACATGAATTTTATTTCTCGAATCCAACGCTATTCTAATTGTTGTCTCTCTAAGTAACTAGTAATATTTTAGTTTTGTAATAACGATTGCAAAAGGGACATAACTGCACATTCGAATAAGGAAACACTGTTTCAAAGGTTGCCTATTTTAAAGATAGTTTCAGACCTACGGCGGAGATTGTAAATGATTTCACCCTCGGAAAATTGTATATAAATTCTCTCTCAATAACTTTTTTATTATTTTTTGTTGGCATCCGTCCGTCACAATGTGATGATGGAGTGGGTGGGCTTCGGAGGACAAAATCCACATGGCCTGGGATCATTCTTCAAGGATTATAGGCGGGTTACCAACAGCAAATCGCTTCTCTCCACGCCGCTGGATAACCCAAGGGAACATCATTGGATGATACAGCTTGGCACCAGTGACGTAGCAGGAGTTGTCGGAATGTTTCATTGTATTAATGTTATCCGCCTTTCGGGACTCCAACTCCGGGTTTGATTTCAGTTTCCTTCTCTTAGATGAGTTGCCATCCAAGGTTAACGAGTCCCATCTACCCGGGGTTCTGGTGATGTTTTCGCTTGACTGGGCTCTGGCTGGAAATAATAACTCAATAACTATAGTCATAATTTAGCATTTTTTCCCTATATCGGGGGGCCCCGAATTCGTTTTTTTTCCTTATATGAGCTATATAAATAAAATTAACAACACACTCTCCTACATGAGTAGATGGCTCTTGACAAAACTTAGTACACATCTACTTTATTCTCCATATTCATAGACCGATGGGTACTGAACTAATAATATCCATTCTTTTGGGGCCGGGGGCCCAATTTAATTTTTCCTAATATAAGCTATATAAATATCAATAGGCTTTTAACTCCTACATGAATGGATAGATCTTAACCAAACTTATTACACATACACATGATCATCCATATTTAAATACCGAAAGGTACTGAATTCATAATATCTTTTTTGGGGGGGGGGGGGGGGGGGGGAGCCCAGTTCATTTTTCCTTGTATAAGCTATATGAATATCAATAGTGTTAGACAACAATATAGGTTCTGTGTGAAGTTATGGATCTAAACCTAGCTTTGTTCATTGGGCTTCTTGTCTGTATTGAAATATCAGCGGATTTAAAACTAATAATGTCCAATCTAGAATTTTCCAGAAAGTTCGATAATTTAAAAAAACTATATCTATGGCATTTTAAGTAGATTTAAATGGGACAATTTTTAAAATTTTAACTCTATTATTTATCCGTCTGATATTTATAGGGACCCTTATCTCAGACAAACCTAAATCGGTACAGTTATGGAGTGGGCCCCCGGGGCCCCATGATTAACTTAAACATGATTAAGTTAAAATAAAAGGATTATAATTATGGTATTTGTTGAAGATTTTTAACGTATTCAAACAAATAATTAGAAAAGTAGTTTTACACATGTTTCGAGCATGTTTTTAAATTTAATCTAGAATGTTCCACCAAGTTCTAATTTTTTTTCACCGGGATATATAGTGGGATCTAAGGGATAATGACATTTTAGTCAGCTCTATTCGTTTCTATTC
This sequence comes from Lymnaea stagnalis, assembly GCA_964033795.1. Lineage (NCBI taxonomy): Eukaryota > Metazoa > Mollusca > Gastropoda > Lymnaeidae > Lymnaea > Lymnaea stagnalis. The sequence goes on along the minus strand of CAXITT010000162.1, from coordinate 96,781 downwards.
TGTCCCGGAGTTTACTGTTCTCTCAGTAACACTGAGTAATTTTTTATGCGGGATCCCAAAAGGGTCGGGATCCCATCATAATCTTTATCCCAATGGCATCAGGATCCCAGCAGAAAACAGAATCCCACCGGGATCGGGATCCTAACCTTGAATGGATCCACCGGGATCGGGATCATACCGGCAAATGGGACTGCGCCGAGATCGGTGTCAGAATGGGATCGGGGTCCCAATGGGATCGGGGGTTCACACCAGGATAGGGTCCTAATGCAATCCCGGGCCACGCCGGGTATATAGGCTAGTAAATATATGAAAGTGAACGTTTGTTTGTGGATCTGTTTGTGGATCTGTTTGTTGATCTGTTTGTTCCACAAAGGCTTTTACATGGATTGATGGATCTTGACCAAACTTGGCACGTATATCCATCAGTATCCAGATGGAACTCATACGGGGTTATGAACTTTTTATAACATTCGGTTTGGGGCCGGGGGCCCAATTTTTTTTTCCAATATGAGCTATATGAATAAAATTAACAACAATTACACATACTTAAATGGATGGACCTTGAACAAACTTATTACACGTGAATTTAATTATCCATACTAAAAAACCAAAGGGTAACGACCTCATAATATCCATCCCTCTGGGGCCGGGGGCCCCGTTAATTTTTTCCTATATTGGCTTTATAAATATCAATATGCTTAACTACTCTTTCATGAATAGATGGTACTGAAGTCATAATATCCATCATCCTGGGGCCGGAGGCTCCATTTTATTTTTCCTTATTTAAGCTATATAATTAATATCAAAAGGCTTAAACAACACATTAGGTTCTATGTGAATTGATGGATCTAGGCCTAGCTTGGTAGCAATACTCTTCATTTTCCGTATTGAAATATTGGCGGATTTAAAACTAGAATATCCATTTTAGAATTTTCCAGAAATTTCCATAATTTTAAAAAGCTATAACTCTGGCATTTTTTAACCGATTTTAAAGGGGCACATTTTAAATTTTAACTTTATAATTTATATGAATGATTTTTATAGGGCCCCCTATCTCAGGCAAAACTAAATTGGTACAGTTATGGAATGGCCCCCCCCCCCCCGGGCCCCTCGATTAACTTAAAAGCAAAAAAGGATTATAATTATAGCATTTGTTGAAGATTTTTATCGTATTTGAAAAATTTTTTTTAGGGCCCCCCTTCTCAGGCAAAAACAAAATTGGAAAAGTTAGGGAATGGCCCCCCCCCCCCCCCGGGCCCCTCGATTAACTTAAAAGCAAAAAAGGATTATAATTATAGCATTTGTTGAAGATTTTTATCGTATTTGAAAAATAATTAGAAAAATTAGTTTTTACACATGTTTTGAGGATGTTATTAAATTTAATCTAGAATGTTCCAGAAAGTTCCAAATTGTTCAAAGGGGATATATAGTTGGATCTAAGGGAATATTAAAATGTTTGATAGTTCTATTCACTTCTATACGGTCCCGTAGTTTTCTGTTCTATCAGTACCACTGAGTAATTTTTTTATTCGGGATATTAACCAAAGCGGTCAGGATCCCATTATAATTTTTTATCCCGATGGATCAGGATCCCACCAGAAAACGGGATCCCACAGGATCCCAACTTTAAAAAATATCCACCGGGATCGGGATCAAATCGGGGAATGGGATCACACCGGGGAATGGGACTGCGCCGGGATCGGTGTCAGAATGGAATGAGGGTCCCAATGGGATCGGGTCAAAACAGTACGGTGTCCTAACGCAATCCCGGGCCACGCCGGGTATATCGGCTAGTATATTGATAAAATAAAAAAGACAATTTATGAATTTACAGCACGTGAATACTTTGTATAATAGTTGGGTAAAAATACTAATCTAAACAAACACAGTAAAAATTGAGTACGTCTTCTAGGCCTTTTAACGCTCGTGCGTCTCTAGTACGTCTGGTACATCTTATTTATAGTATATGGGGGGGGGAGGGGGGGAGAGATACTTTTCTAGAATAGAACCTATAGTCTAGAAGGGCATTCGAGAATGATCCATCTCTAATCAGAACCTTCTATTAATTTCAAGAGAAGCAGTGGTTGTTTGATGACTTGCCAAAGAAGAACTTTTAAACGGTGTGGGCAGTTATAAAAAGGAATTATTAATACACACAAAGAGCTACGAACACAGAGGAAGGAAAAAAACAACAGATTTTGAGTTTAAAAAAATATAAATAGGCCTATATATATATATATATATATATATATATATATATATATATATATATATATATATATATATTAGTTTAGATAACATTTTACATATTTAATTAATAAATTTATTATTTCCTCATTAAAAAAATTGTTTCGATTTTTATTTAATACTTTCATTAAAATATTAAAATTTAATGGAAAAAGTGTTCTGTCTGAATATTTATAGAAAAGAAAATTCTAAAAAAAATAATAAAATAAATTTACAGCTCTCAGGGATTTATATCTTTTCCCCCAAAGTGACTGAGATATTTTTGTTATTCATTTGCTGCCCATAGATACTACTTCTAAGCTAAGCACTATTTTTTAATTTTATATTGTTTTTTTTTCTACTGTTTAGTTCGCTGACGAAGGCTTCCTGCCGACACGTTCATTGTTTTGTTGCGTTCCTTTTTCATGTTTAACCCTACTTTGTTTTAGCAATATGATTAGCTTCTCATTGGGCCCATGTCTTAAGACGGCACTGGAAACTGGTCAGTTGGGTGACACACGTAAAATAATCCAATTAGAAACTGGGTATGTTAGTGACAAACAGAAAAATCCAATGATTACATGAAGGACACTCTAATACACACAATGTTCTTTGCTTCATGTCAAATAAATCCCATCTTATAATCGTATTTTTTAACAGTACGGCAACAAATGGTGTTGTTGAGTACATGGTTTAACTGAGGTAAGGGTAGACAAACGAATTTTTAGCAAAAGAAATAAGATGTGAGCCAAGGAAAATAAATCATTTAGATGAAACTATCTATTTATTTGCTGTAAATAAGTACCTTCTATGGCAAATATGAGACACATTAACAGTAAAATAATTGATTTTTTTATCATAAAACCAATATTATGTTTCAGATAATAAAAAAATCATCAATCTCTACGAAATAATATAAATTTGACATGAATTTATATTCTCTAACGCGTTTCTAACTGTTGTCTCTCTTAATGTTTCTTTGTAGTTACAAGTGTATAAGTGACATAACTGCACATACGAATAAGGAAACACTGTTTTAAAGGGTTGCCCCTTTTGCAATTAGTTTCAGAAAACGGTGGAGTTTGTAAACGATTTCATCCTCGGAAAATTTTGTTTAAATTCTCTCTGATTGACGATGGGCATAATTTAAGCATTTATCCTTCCTTCACTATAAGAACGGTAGATGTCTAATGCATTAATTTAATTTGAGTATTAATTCATTTAAAAAACATTTAAAAAAATTCTGTTAGAATATATTTCTATAACCGTGGGAAATCCTGGAGAACGTTTTTGACCAAATCTTGGGAATTTTGAAAAAAAAAAAAACAACAACAACAAAACAACAAAATAAAAAAGTGACTGGCAGCCCTGGTCAGATGTCGGCAATCATTGAGGATGTTATAAATCTTTTTTGGAGAGATGTGTTCCTGACAAGGTTTTGGGAGTTTGTAGATTAATTTCGTTTTTATTTTAGAAAGCATTAAATACACATAATACACATGTACATATTCACATAAAGAAACGAATTCTATGGTATGCTCGAAAAATCGTAAGCAGAAAATTTAATGCGAATGTACCATCTCATCCTCTGCTTAACGCACCCGCCCCACACAATCTGATAAAACACGACCACGTTCTCTTTTTTTCCGCTAAGCTATTGTTAAGTGAGTTTTGCTGAAAAGGGATTCTTGGAAAAACAAATTCTGCGAACATTAATTCAGCACAATCCTATTTTTAGAAAGCAAATTGTTTCATTTCCCCGAATAGTAAATTCCCTGGGAATCTATACAGTAACGTCCATCCATACGTAAACATGAGTTGGATGATAATACAATGAACTGAAAGGAAATAAATTGTTCACTAAATCATTGGACATGGTTTAGTTAGCTCTAATTAATCAACTTATTGGAATCGAGTTAAAACACCACAATCAAACAGGATTTAGGAACAACTCAGAAGTGGAAAAAAAAATGGGAGTCGTCCAAGGGCAAGCTAATCTGCTTTTCAAAAATGTGCATGTACTCTGTACGTCCGAGCTCGATCTCCTCATTTACTTATCCTACATTTTTTGGTGGGGATTTTTACAAGAATGGATCTATTCCTACACTTTGCCACGTGTAGAAACATTTCTAATCCATTGGCGGTTTAACGATCTTGACTAATGACCACACGTGGAAATAGGCTTCATTCTGGAATCTTGTTATTTAATGAAACTAATTGACTCATTGCAGAAAGAACTGTTTTAAACATTATAAAAATAAAGTAAAATAACAACAAAAAATAAGTTAAATGAAAATGAAGCCACGATCTCTTAACAAAAATTAATACGCCGTCCCACAAACCCCAACCCCCCATTTTTTTACGCGTTCAACCCCCCGCATATTCTAAATTCGCATTGACATCAAGTTCGCCAATCAATGTACGTAATAGTTTACCCTAATGTTTCACAAATAATAAATACTAATATTTCAAGTTTACAAAAATAATTTTATTCTCAAATACCCTTTAATTTTATTCCATTTGTATAATATAGAAGAGATAGTTCATGTACTACCAAGGTAGCAGTTTACACAGTTATGATCATAATATAGAAGAGATAGTTCATGTACTACCAAGGTAGCTGTTTACACAGTTATGATCATAATATAGAAGAGATAGTTCATGTACTACCAAGGTAGCTGTTTACACAGTTATGATCATAGTATAGAAGAGATAGTTCATGTACTACCAAGGTAGCTGTTTAAACAGTTATGATCAGCTTTAACTTTTTGAACTCACGAATCTAAAATCATAAATAAAATGTCGGACACTGTGAACGAAAGGGTATTCCCGTAAAAAAACACGCAGTTTCATAATCATTATATATATATAAAGCCACGTCAAACTGACTAATACTGGGTTTCCCCACAGAACACGCGGAAGATTCTGGGAAAATTTTAAGGATCGAAAGCCACGTCAGCATTAATCATGTGGCTCAGTTTCTAGAAAAAGTAGGCTTGCGCTTTTTAAAAAAAAAAATGTTTTTTTTTAGTGTTAACTTTTTTGACCTTAAAAAAGACAATTAAAATACTTGATCCCTGATAAAATTCTCAAAATAAAATTATCATCCTGGTGGTCCTGAGGCACGGACAACACAATGAAGTCGGTGGACCATGCCATAACAATTTATAACAACACTTCCTATTGAAATCTGGACCATGACTCGCCTCATACTTGATTAGCCAACCTAGATAATGCGTGATTATTTTAATGATGGTACGCATTATTAATTATGATAATATTTACAAAACAATCGATCTCATCGCACGAGAGCTAAATCGAACCAGCAAGTACCGACCTATTTCTGCTCCTCGCGTCACAATACACATACACACACACTACGAGGAATTCAATAATCCACACGACTAAAATACTCCCACTCACACGCCAAAAGATCGGATGTCCTGCTGTGACACACGAGTCTTATTACCTACCGAAAGCAGAGATATCAACGTAACTCAGACAGAGATCGTGTTGACGTCTCAATGTCAGCAGACTCGTCTGTTAACTTTGCACGTGGCATGGAAGATGACAATAAACACTCCCCAAACATGATTGCTCGACTTATTGACATAAAAAGTGACACCCCGTGATTAGCCAAAAAAAAAAAAAAAGAGGGAACTTAATTCTTTAGANTTATGTAACGATAGATTATGTAACGATAGATTATGTAACGATAGATTATGTAACGATAGATTATGTAACGATAGATTATGTAACGATAGATTATGTAACGATAGATTATGTAACGATAGATTATGTAACGATAGATTATGTAACGATAGATTATGTAACGATAGATTATGTAACGATAGATTATGTAACGATAGATTATGTAACGATAGATTATGTAACGATAGATTATGTAACGATAGATTATGTAACGATAGATTATGTAACGATAGATTATGTAACGATAGATTATGTAACGATAGATTATGTAACGATAGATTATGTAACGATAGATTATGTAACGATAGATTATGTAACGATAGATTATGTAACGATAGATTATGTAACGATAGATTATGTAACGATAGATTATGTAACGATAGATTATGTAACGATAGATTATGTAACGATAGATTATGTAACGATAGATTATGTAACGATAGATTATGTAACGATAGATTATGTAACGATAGATTATGTAACGATAGATTATGTAACGATAGATTATGTAACGATAGATTTGCTCATAATGCGATCATCTTAAAACGGACCCGCTTATTTCAATGCAGTGTTAGGTGATTAGAAGAACAACAGCAAAATAAAAAAAAAAAATGGGAGTCCTGGGGGGAAAAAAGAAGATATTTTCGTCCATTCCTTTACGGGCTAAGCACCCAAGAAAGGGGCGTGGCCAGATGTGAAGCATTGCGTGTGGTGCGTTCGGGGAGTAAGGAGGAGGTCTCTGTGAAGTGCGTACGCCATGCCAGTATTTTAACACGATTCCATGAAGGTATGACATCATGAGGTAAACTAGGGCATAGCTTAATCAACCATTTTTTCTTATCCCCCCCCCCCCCCCGCCCAGCACACCTTAGGCCTTACCTAAAAAATCCGCAGCATACCTTGGACCAGGGGTCTCAAACTCGCGGCCCGCAAGACGATATTTTGCGGCCCACTACTTGACAGCAAATTTTAGTGTTAATGCGGCCCGCGCGACGGTTTCTGTCGAATCTCACCGACTAGTTCAATTCTGATTTTTATTATGTTTGTATAGATTTAGACGTTAATTATAATGGTAAAAACCGTTTTAAATCGAACTAAAAGTTTTCATTTTATAGCACTGAATGAAAGAAACATGGCCAAATTCCAGTTCTGAGCAAAAAGTGAGTTAGTTGGTAATGTATAACGATAATTGTGTATATCGTTGCAATCTGACACAGTACGAAAGAAACCCTATTAAATTGTTGCTAGTGTTAACGAGTGAGGGAAGTCCAGACCCTGTCAGTTTGGTCACTTTCCAAATAGGGTTAGTCAAAAAGGCCTTTTCTACGATTACAAAAAATTGAAATTCATTCTTCCTACAATAGCATCTGCCTTCTCATTAGAAATTCATAAATATTGCCTGTCCCTGACTACTGTTTGAGCACGTTTTAGTCTACAAAGCATTCATGTTTCTGTAATAAGTGATCCCAAATACTCATGGACTTGGCTTTCCTTGTTGGCATTACACAAGAGCGAAATGTCCTCAACAAGAAGTTATAAGACTAGAGGCAGCTTTTCAGGGTTGCCTATGATAATGCCATGGCATACTGTACAAATCTTATGCTATGGTTCTCAGAGAAACCTCTACCATTTCCCAAAATGCCAAGTACTAATGGACTCATTGTATAGCTACAGTAAGAATTTCATCACGTTTGCAGACTTCAAAACACACACAGCCACTTTTCAAATTTTTGTTGGCACTCTCTTCTTCAATGGGGAAGATGCCCCCTGCCCCCCCTTTTTTTTGCGCTTTATATGGAGCTGATTGATCTTTAGTGCAATTCTAAACTCAAGGCTAAGTTCAGGGAGGTGAATGGAAAAACAGAGAAGCATTGACAATTTATGAGAGTATTGCCCTCCACCTTCCCTGAGATTTCCAGGTTGTCCAAGCATATTATGTGCCTTTTTGGGAATACCTATCTGTGAGAAAAGCTCTTTTCTACTATGAACTTTAACAAATTTAAGTTAAAGTTCAGGGACAAACGTATTGATGATCATCTTCAAGCCATACTGAGGGTCTCAGTTGCTTCCTCATTCAAACCAAATGTTGATCAGATGAATATGAAGAAGCGCTTCCAGGTCTCTGGCAACAACGAGTAGGAGGAAGAAAGTGAAGCCTTAATGTTTTTATTTGATTTGAATAAAGGTTGAGTCCATCGTAACACTTATACTATATTGAATTTGTAATCGCCTTTTTTTTTTTTTTAAATTGGAATTCTTGATGCGGCCCAGTCTCACTTTGACTCTACCTCCTGAGGCCCCCAGATAATTTAATTTTGAGACCCCTGCCTTAAACTTATCCTAGAAATCCGCGGCACATCGCGAATAAAAGCCTGAAAAAATACCATAAAGTAGTTAACATTCGCAGTGGTGAGTACTTCTACAAGACATACGATTACACTTCAGCGTTCAGCATTATTTTTTCTTATTGTGAAGGACGGATGACAGCAACAAAAAAATAAGAAAAACAAAATTATCCTTATGGGACACAATTTGGTTATCGCAGACTTTGACAGATAGGTAAATAGGCTAACACGTGTCACTCGTGTGCCACCAGAGGCGTCATTTCAGGTTTTTTCAAGGGGGTTGGGGGACCAAAACCTGGTCGGCTTGTTATTATTTATTACTGGAGGCACCACAGTACATAGCAATTTAAATAAAACCTGCAAATTCAGGGAGGAGGGGAAATGTCCCACCCTGCCCCACCCAAATGACGTCCCTGTGTATCTGCTTGGTTTCTTATCCCATTTACTCGCCTACACAATAATACTCTTTGCTTTTCCTCCTCTTGGAGCCATTTCGTGCGGTACACCGGTTGCTGAGTTCTTTTACATGGCGTCACATTCAATGATGGAATTGTTATGAAAAATTAATATTTTGTTTGTTCCTAATCATTTGCTTGAATATTGCACTATATATTATTTTTAGTTTTTTCTCTCTCTGTGTTGTAGCCCTTGTGCATTCCTATGCTGAGACCCATATTGTGGAGAGTTCGAACCACGACGGGACCACGACGGCGCCGGTGGCGTATCGGACCGCGACGGCGCCGGGGATTGTGGAGAGTTCGGATCACGACGGCGCCGGGGATTGTGGAGAGTTCGGATCATGACGGCGCCGGGGGCGTCTGACCAGGGTTACCGGCCGTCTGACCAGGTACAGCCGGCGCCATCTGGGATCACGATCGAAGGATAAAGCGCCTGGGGCGGTACCGGCAATCTGACCAGGGCATTTCCCTGGGACGACTGGTTGGTCGCCTGAGGAAAGGGGCGGCGCAAGTACAGACCCAGGGACCTATAAATAGGGACCTCTGGACGGAACGAGAAAAGAAGGAGGCCGGACAGAGAAGCAGATAGCAGGGAGAACTCGGACGATATGAGAGAAGAGGGCAGTCAGAGTTGCGAGATGAGAGAAAGTATAAGCGAAGTATCAGCCTAATAAAGAACAAGATTATAAGCATCGATTGTTATCGCCTGAGTTGTTTCTTTAGTGAATGCCAGATATAGATGAAGGTTAGAAGAGAGCAAACAAAGGTTTCCTTACAATATCAATCCTACACTAAAAGCCCCTGCCACACAAAATGTCATAGAAACGACCACAGACTCTTATCTCCAGAGGGGTTTTCCCCACCAAGCTAATGACTAAGTGAAAAAAAATCTTCGAAAACAAATTCTTGGAAAGCTAATTCTGAAAAATCATATTTTCTGAATGTAAATTGTGTCAATTCCCCAAACGGTAAATTCCATGAAAAAAAAGAAGATAATTACATAAATTTTAACAGGAAAGCCTCCAAAGAAAATTCCAAGAAAGGGCTGAAGCTTAATTGCACAATGCTTGGAGTTATCTTAAAGTGGATTGTGATGGGTCAGTTGAAGTAAGTAAAATGGCTTATAAGTAGAGCACAATTGTTTTGCTTGTCGCCAGCCAGACTAAAGAAATAAATGTATGTAATCCTATATATATCGTTGCCAGACGAAAGGACATCAACCGAATCGTGACGACTGTTCATGGCCTCAAAGCCGTGTCTATAACTAAAACAAGCAATGATTCCCAATAGAATTACCTACAGTCACCAGACATAATCTTCATATGTTACATACATATCTATGTGCGTCATATATGTTTGAATGTAATATTTCCTTTAAATACATGAATATCCTTTATGATTATCTCGAAAAGGGGGTTAAATTTAAAGAAAGTATCATTCAAATAACTTTTTGTTCAAATAATTCTTTACGTATCCCGTCAGTGCGCTTCGTAATATTTGGCCGAGACATACACTAAACCAATAATAAATAATGAAATAAAGACACTTTTAACGTACGTGGTCCGGTCACATCTTGGAATTCATTGAATGGCGCCATTCAATTGGCAACGGCCACGCACGAATGGGTTTATACATATTTAAAATCTTGAAAGGATCAAGGTTACCGCATTCTGGTGAGCGTACCCAGTCCCACATTTCTTCCAACACCCCCCCGCACCACAGCACACCACCAAAACACCCGGGACGTAAGGGACATGAGGATCAGCCGAAGGTTATTTCTTGCTGGCCGAAGCTAAATGCGGAAGAATGTTTAAATAATAAGCACCTTCTTTATCGCTTCTAAACAAAAAAGAACAAAACAAAACAAAAAGCGATTGAAGCCTGTTGTTCATCAAACCATAGCAACATCCATGGACATCAAATGTAAAACTAATTCTTTTTTTGTCGCCTCTGATTTCAAGACAATTAGGTCAATGCAATTTTCACACGTTTCAACATTATTAAAACTCTCCTTCCCCCCCCACCCCAATCCCGCCCCTTTATGTAACCCACAATATGTCTGCCACCCTGCGTTACCGATAAACATAAACAGACAGAAGGAAGTTGAACCATGGCAATTACATTTTTTACAATTTATTAACTTGCATTTGAACAGATAAGTAACAAGAAATGACGTATGTCTATATTTGTTAATCGATTCTATTGAGTTACGTGTTCTATTTTTAGTTCTGCTTACCGCTCAGTGTCGCCTAGCTACAGTTGTGTCCTTTAACTGTACCAATTTCATGTTGCTTTTTTTTTTTTTTTTGGGTTGTAATTTGGGGGCGCATAACATCGGGCAGGGTTGACCTTTTCCATATTCTAAGTCAAATCTAAAAAACGTGTGGGGTGCTGTTTGAAAAGCAAACCACGAGAGGTCTATGAAGGTCAAGGACAATCCTTGCGGCTTTTACTTCTAACAGGACAGATTGATTGCTGACAGAAGATATCGCCGTTCGCTTACGTAAATAATGCACTCAGCTCAGATTTTGTCTGGAGCTGACGTATTTAACCGGTTCAATATACGCCTTCTGGGTCATCAGGAGCTTGGCACGTAAGCATATTGTTTAATTCTCACCTTGAAAGGAGACTTTGTTCATTAAATGGATTTATTGGCGTGGTAATTTTACAGTGCTGCCGGTTGGTTGACGTGGTTACAATCATCATGTGATTATATGTAAAAAGATAACAAATTTGAATTAAATTTGTCAGCAATCTCAAGAAGGCTTAGCCGGTTGGGTAAGCCACAGGTGTGCCACACTTATGATCAGCACCCATAATTGAGGTGCTGAGTATCCAGTGCCATACGAGGTGGGAAACCAGCAGGGTGGCCAGGATAAAAGAAAAAAAACAACAGCAAAGACCAAACAACAATAAGTCTAATGGAAATCGACTTAAACACTCTTAATAAAGAAAATAAGTATATATATATATATATATATATATATATATATATAAATAAACTACTGAAAAATATATCTTAAGACCAGTTAAACGGTAGTCTTGAACGAGTTGGAATTCGCTATGTCTGTTATTATCTGACGTCAGAGGGTCGCCATGGGAACAAAACCAAAAAAATACTTGTCCCAGTCGTGTCCATTCAGGAGCTGAGTTAGGCCTTGTTGTTGACACAGGGTACAGGAAAAAATGTATACGTTTACATACTAGGTCGGTCTAACCGTAATACAAACACTTCAGTAACCTTAGCAAATTTGAGATCAGCCTGATAATGTTCGGATGGACTAAAAGATGTGTACTTAGACAACTGTCGTCCCAGTGCAGATGTCTTATGTCACACAAAAGGTATTTTTTTTCCTTTTTTAACGTAGCAACGTTAATTTTTATAGAGTTTTGACTTTTTCAAAACATTTCTTCTTCTAAAATTCGGATAAGTAGAATTTAAAAAAAAAAAAAAAGTTATGTGTGTAGAGTAGACAAAAATAATTCATGAGGTGCTGTAAGTAGAGTAGCCTATATCAGGTGCAAGGAGCCGAGTCTTAAAAGGACCTAGCTTAGAGTTGATAGCATGTGACTAAAATTATCTTCAAATACGATAAAAGGGAAGAATGTTGCTTCTTTTAAACTTCCTTTTTCTTTCGTTACGTGACACGCCTAGAAAAAAATTCCCCCTGAGCGAAAAACGTTTTTCCCACTTCAAAAATTAAATAAGATGCACTTTTTATTTAAAGCTATACAAGGAAATCAAAATCAAACTGTGGAGTACCACACAACGTTTAAAAGAAGTTTATCTCCCGCCCCCCCCCCGCGCCACTAACAACCCATAGCAACCAACCTACAAACAAACAAACAAACAAAGTTCCATAGGACAAAAAAAATCGTTGATAAAAATAAACAAAATCTAAACATTTATTTTTTAAAACACTTGTTCGAGTTTCTCGAGCATGACCATACAAACAAACAGCTGCGACTGTATATTAAAATAAAAAACACGGTGTGTGTTATGATCAACAACATTAAAGTCCAGCCTTTAAAAAAAACAAACAAACAACACTTATGTACGATTAATGTTGAAAGAACTGCCAAAGTTCGAAATTGGAGATATTTCATGGAACTGACTTTTCACATCAGCCGTAGGGAAATATCACTTAAACCCAACATTAAAACCCGTAGTAAATAAATTAAAATACATGAATGTGTACTGCTTATTAATCGTCTATTTTAACTTACGAAGCATTAACTTATTTTGAAAAAAAAATTCTTAAATGCATTAATTTTAAAAAAAACACACACGCTTTTCTAGAGAGATATAATGTAATATACACGTAGAGTACATTACAAATTTTAGATATATTTTTGTCTCAAATAAGTTTCATCCTCCCCTTTTTTTTCAAAATCAGATTACCGTGACATTGAAAGAGAGGAGAAAAAACCAACCCGCTCAGCTATTTAAAAAAAACAACAAAAAACAAAAAACAACCTTATATAATGATTTGTAACTGTTCAACCAAGCGATACGGGTGTAAACAATGTCACGTGAGATTAATATACTTGGAATCACCCAGCGAAGTTTCTGTTTCGGTCATGTATACAAGGTCATATATGTATTCAAGGTCATGTATGCTATATTATCGAGTGAAGAGCCTTTTAAGGTAAGCTACACATGGGGTCATGTGGGGAAAAAAAAAAGAAAACTTAACTGACGTAGTAGCTATTTTAGATTTCCCCGGTAACACAGGGAATTCCTTGAATTTTATGTCTGATTATTGGGAACTTCTATATATAATCAGTCGCGGGATTGAAAACGGTGTCACATCAACCATACGCTATTTTAAAAACTATGGACTCAAGCAACAGCCTATAAATGTAAGTGCATGAAGAAATGTGTTCGTTGTGATAGATCCGTATGAATATAAATCACATAAAAGTTGGCTCTGAACGTCAGAAAGATTCATTTGTTTAAAATGGGTCAACAAACTTGCGATATGCACTTATTCAACTCTGAGCACATTACTTCGTTAAACAACTTTAGGACAGTATGATGGATCACACATATATCCAGACCCAAACGCACGCATACACACATCCAAAATATACCGCACCATACACATAACAAACACAAACACACACCAGAAAACACACACACATACCACAGGCAAACCTACACACAACACATACAAGTAAAATAAGATAATGCATTGTTTGTTGCTTGTTACATATTGTACTTTTTGCTACTGAATTTGTTGAGTTTTAGATCATTATAAGTTCCATCTTGTTAAAAATAAATAGTAAATAGTCTCTGTTGTAAATAGTCACACTTGTAAATAGTTACTGTTGTAGATAGTCGATGTTGTAAATAGTCGCTGTTGTAAATAGTCGCTGTTGTAAATAGTCGCTGTTGTAAATAGTCTCACTTGTAAATAGTCACACTTGTAAATAGTCACTGTTGTAAATAGTCACTGTTGAAAATAGTCGCTGTTGTAAATAGTCACACTTGTGAATAGTCACTGTTGTAAATAGTCGCTATTGTAAATAGTCACACTTGTAAATAGTCACTGTTGTAAATAGTCCCTGTTGTAAAAAGTCGCTATTGTAAATAGTCGCTGTTGTAAATAGTCACACTTGTAAATAGTCACTGTTGTAAATAGTCACTGTTGTAAATAGTCGCTATTGTAAATAGTCACACTTGTAAATAGTCACTGTTGTAAATAGTCGCTGTTATAAATAGTCGCTGTTGTAAATAGTCGCTGTTGTAAATAGTCGCTGTTGTAAATAGTCGATGTTGTAAATAGTCGCTGTTGTAAATATTTGCGTTGTAAAAAGTCGCTATTGTAAATAGTCGCTGTTGTAAAAAGTCACACTTGTAAATAGTCACTGTTGTAAACAGTCACTGTTGTAAATAGTCGCTATTGTAAATAGTCACACTTGTAACTAGTCACTGTTGTAAATAGTCGCTGTTGTAAATAGTCACACTTGTAAATAGTCACTGTTGTAAATAGTCGCTATTGTAAATAGTCACACTTGTAAATAGTCACTGTTGTAAATAGTCCCTGTTGTAAAAAGTCGCTATTGTAAATAGTCGATGTTGTAAATAGTCACACTTGTAAATAGTCACTGTTGTAAATAGTCACTGTTGTAAATAGTCGCTATTGTAAATAGTCACACTTGTAAATAGTCAATGTTGTAAATAGTCGCTGTTGTAAATAGTCGCTGTTGTAAATAGTCGCTGTTGTAAATAGTCGCTGTTGTAAATAGTCGCTGTTGTAAATAGTTGCTGTTGTAAAAAGTCGTTATTGTAAATAGTCGCTGTTGTAAATAGTCACACTTGTAAAAAGTCACTGTTGTAAATAGTCACTGTTGTAAATAGTCGCTATTGTAAATAGTCACACTTGTAAATCGTCACTGTTGTAAATAGTCGCTGTTGTAAATAGTCGCTGTTGTAAATAGTGGCTGTTGTAAATAGTCACTGTTGTAAATAGTCACTGTTGTAAATAGTCGCTGTTGTAAATAGTCGCTGTTGTAAATAGTCGCTGTTGTAAATAGTCACACTTGTAAATAGTCACTGTTGTAAATAGTCACTGTTGTAAATAGTCGCTGTTGTAAATAATCGCTATTGTAAATAGTCACTGTTGTAAATAGTATCACTTGTAAATATTTACTGTTGTAAATAGTCACTGTTGTAAATAGTCACTGTTGTAAATAGTCTCTGTTGTAAATAGTCACACTTGTAAATAGTCACTGTTGTAAATAGTCACTGTTGTAAATAGCCGCTGTTGTAAATAGTCACTGTTGTAATTAGTCGCTGTTGTAAGTAGTCTCTGTTGTAAATAGTCACACTTGTAAATAGTCACTGTTGTAAATAGTCGCTGTTGTAATTAGTCGCTGTTGTAAATAGTCGCTGTTGTAAATAGTCACTTTTGTAAATAGTAGCTGCTGTAAATAGTCGCTGTTATAAGCAGTCTCATTATTACCGTATCTCTGACTTAATGCATAACGTAAGTCCATCCACAACTTATTTTAAACGCCGACAGTATATAATATTATATGTCGTTGATTTAAAACATTTTAAAAAAAATATTTGTAAAATTTGTATTTCCCGGTATAATGCAAGGCTAGTTTTAAAGGCAAAAAAAAAACGTGATCACGTCACTCCACTACTCCATTCCCTTCATTGGCTACCTATACATGTACGTATTAACTATAAGTTGTCTGTTCTCTGTCACAACTTTTTCTTGGATTCCTGCCCTTCCTATCTAACCGAACTTCTTTCTGTATATTCACCCCTTCGACAGCTTCGCTCCTCTGCAGACATGCGTATTCTGTCCGTTCCCAAGACACACACTAAAACATATGGTGAACGATCTTTCTCTTTCTGCGCCCCCAAAGAATGGAATCCTTTGCCACTACACATACGCAATATACCAACCACCAAGGCCTTCAAAACTGCACTCAAAAACAATCTTTTTAATTTATACTACCCTGAGTGATTCCCCTCCTCTGACCGATAAAGGATCTTGCTGGCTGCCCTCCATGGTTTGCCTTGTAAACGTTATGTGTTGGGTTGGGTGAAGATACATTTTTTTTTTTTTTTGCTGTTCTTTATTTCATAAATGCATTTTATTTAATGTCATGATTATGTATCTTTTGATAAAATTTTTATGTACAGCGTGGTGAGCCCAGCCCTAGGCTGGGGTACCGCGCCATATAAGACCCCTTATTATTATAATAATAATTATTAGTCGCTGTTGTAAATAGTCACACTTGTAAATAGTCACTGCTGTAAATAATTATTATTATAATTTCCAGCACAGCCGGCTAAGGATATCCTCGTAATCCTATTCTAAACGTACTGCGCATTTTAAGGTGTGGGTGAACAATTGATTCAGATAAATCTAAACAAAAAATAAAATAAAATAAACACTGCTTAAAAAAAAAAAAAATTGTAAGACCTGTCGGTAAAATTTAAATATAGATAATTTATTAAAAGAAAAAAAAATCCCCACATATATTATTTTATTTATTGGGAATTTCCGATTTTTCTATTTGATTTTGTGGCTCTGCGAAATTCCCGAAATAAGCCCTTCTTGACGCTTTCGAATATTGAATGCTAAGCTAACATTCATGGATCGATGTGTTAAGAAGATAACAATAGGATTTGAAATTAAAGTAATAATACTTAAAATCTAACAAAAGTGTCCAAATATTTCTTTCCAAACCCTCACCACCGTGGTTTAAAAAAAATATTATATTTTGCTATTTTTATATGGTACAAATTACAAAACAATATAGTATAGTTATAGATACTGTAATAACAAACGTTGTGACTGTATATTCGCAATACTTACCCTGCTTCCAGATAAGGGACCAGGATTCATATATTTTTTTTTAAACGAGAAAATGGGTCCATGAATGTCAATTTACAAACCATGCAGTAGTAGAGTGTAATAAGTGGGGGGGGGGGGCGAGACTGCAAGGAGTAGAGGGGTTTGTACGATCTGCGTTGATAAAGAATGGACATAATTATGCCCCTCTAGCTTAGGGTGACCAAACGTCCGGTAAAAACTGGATTGTCCCATCTTTTTCACGATCGTATCCGGAGTCCCGAAAAAGTCTCTCGGAACGCCCCAAATGTCCCGTTTTTAAAACCAAACACATTTTCAAATCACTAAAACTTCCTAATAATAATATGACTCCAAGTAATATTTTTCTAGCTGTGTAGCCAGTGCCAGTAGTGATGTGGGCTCGCGTGATTGTTGCACTGTCCCCCCTCCGACGCTGCGTTAACGACAGTGTCCTTGCCATAGATCTTATTATGTTGTAAAATATGTATAAAAAATAAGTATTCACTTCCAAAATTATTGTTTTCATTTATGATATGCCTCAGATTTTAAATTAAACTACAAAAGTGAAGGTAAATTTTAAAAATTTATTGGTCTAAAAATAGTTAAAATGAACGTATTTTAATAAATTGTTTCCTGCGGAGGCCCCCTGGACCCCTCTTTAGCTGGGGGGTATCCCCCAAAACCATCCTTGAGTGTGTCCCATTTTTTTTCCCGTTCATGATTTGATCACCCTACTCTAACTTTTATTTTAGGCATTTGGGTTCCTTCACAATTTTATTCGATGTACTGATACTCAGGAGGGTTGGTCGCTTGGAGATTTGCAAGGATTCAGAACCTCAAAATAAGGAATTTTTATATGCTGAAAAGGACAGGTAAGCTTTCAAAACACACGTAAAGACTGATCTCATTTATGCATAAGAACGATAGTAAACAAGAAAAAGAGACATGAAAGGACTACGAGTAGGACTGAGCCGAGTACTGAGCAGACTCCCCAGAGATGTCAAGTATAGGCATATACCCGGATCCGGCAAAAAAATGAAACCGTGCCTTAGTGCTTAATAATTAATAGACAAATCTTTCATAAATATAACATTTTACCCAAATAAAAAATAATACAAAACTGACAAGCGATTGGTGCGATACTAAATGTAAGTTAATTGAAATTAAATGTAAGCTAAATGAATGAAAATGTAAGCTAAATTAAAAGAAATGTAAGCTAAATGAATGTAAAGGTAAGCTAAATTAAAAGAAATGTAAGCTAACTGAAACTAAATGTTATTGGAATAAAACTAAATGTAAGCTAAATGAAAGTAAATGTAAGCTAACTGAACTAAATGTAAGCTAAATGAAACTAAATGTGAGCTAAATGAAACTAAATGTAAGCAAAATGAAAGTAAATGGAAGCTAAATGAAACTAAATGTAAGATAAATGAAAGTAAATATAAGCTAAATGAAACTAAATGTTAGTTGAATGAAACTAAATGAAAGCTAAATACAATTAAATTTAAGCTTAATGAAACAAAATGTTAGTTGAATGAAACTTAATTTAAGCTAAATCAAGCTAAATTAAGCTAAATCAAACTAAATGTAAACTAAATGAAACTAAATGTAAGCGAAATGAAACTAAATGTAAGCTTACTTAAACTAAATGTAAGCTAAATCAAACAAAATGCAGGTTAAATGAAACTAAATGTAAGCTAAATTAAACTAAATTTAAGCTTACTGAAAATAAATGTAAGCTAAATGAATCTAAATGTAAGCTAAGTGAAAGGAAATGTTAGTTGAATGAAACTAAATGCAAGCTAACTGAATTTAAATGTAAGCTAAAGGAAACTAAATGTAAGCTACATCAAAATGCAAAGCTCTTAAGACAATAACGTACGTGTCTGCGAATTTTGCGAACAAAAGACACCCGGCTCAGCCCTAACTGCGTGATTCAGTTCAGATCTCTACCCCACGCCTTTGTGTTGGCAGGTGTCCTTCAAGAAAGATTTTGATTTGCCACCGGTGCCAGTAGGAAGAAACGCATGTGAGATTTTATCTTTTTGGGGGAGCAAATTGAGTTGACACGTGAAATTAGTTTGTGGTACTAACTTACGTAAGAATACGATTCTATTTATGTATATTGACATATAAATTATCTTACAGAACTTGAAGTGGTAGGTGGTACAAAATTATTAAAATTAATCGCGTCGCATAATTATATTATACAAAAATTTTTAAAAAGGACCAAGATAGCAAATGCACCATGAAACAAATGATTTTTACTTGACTTATACTTATATCAATTTAGAGTGAGAAGAAAAAAAGTTAAATGAACAAACATGGTTTTTACCGTAAGACCTTAACTCATGATTGTCTATTTGTATTCTATTCACATCTAGATCATCAAAGTCGTTATGATTTGTCCAAATGCCATGAGCTTGTGCAGACGAACATGTAAGATTTCTGGATGAGCTTAAACAGGTACATTTTTATTTGTCTTGTGCGATTGAATATATATATATATAAATTGGTGGATATCAAGAATATCTAGTTCTAAAATCTATTACAGGCGAACTGTAAAAATGTGCTCTTTATTGATTACAAAAGCCTTTTGTTGTTGTTGTTGTTATGAACTGCAAGTGATCGCCTATCACCAAAATGGCATGGATGGCAATCACAAATACACTTCTAAATAATGACTGTTATATTATATCAAACTCAACAGACACACGTGCACTTAAACCCACACTCACAAAGGAAAAAATCATGCATGGTGTTAATCTCAAACTATTTTGCTGTGTTTAAACGCTTTGTCAAAACGCTCCCAAAATGTCATGTTCTTGTTTGCTTCAAGATTCAAGTAAGGTCTACATCAAATAATTTTTTGTTTTCCAGGTACAATCACATGCTATGTTTAGTGGCTGAAGGATTTAAGAAACTTTTAAGCTATAGAAGACTTGATGCATTAGGAAATTAGTTCATTTTATCAAATTTTGTGTGTCAGTGTTAATAATTGAAGTTTGAAAAATGTCATTGAGAAAACCTGTAAGGGATATTGGAAATATAAAGATTCGATTTTTAATCATAATAATGATTATAACCCTTCTACCTGAATGCGTATCACGACAAAAAGCTGACGACGACCTGTCATTTGATGATGTTACATTATTTGAAACATACTGCAAGAATCTAGGGATGGAGCCTCTGTCCCCGAAAGGGCACAGGGACACCACCATTGATCAGATCAAGGGCAGTAGTTTATATGAAGTTCTGTTCCTTTCAACCAACTTCTTAATTCGGAACAAGTTGGCCCTTCAATCACCTCCAAAGTCGGAACCCCCTATCCTTAAAACCTTCACGACATTAGCAGATCTCTCAATAACAGTTCACGTGGCAGCTTTACTATATTGTCTGATATATTTTATCCGTCTTCAATTCGGGATGGAACATTTTATCAAAACTGTATGTTGCATGTACGGGAAAAATAAAAGCAGCAAATTGGATTGGCCGAAATTGGACGATTTGAATTTAAAAGCGATGCTGAAAGATGTTATCTATCCTGAAATGAAGAAATACAAACATTCGAGCGTTTATGGACGTTGGATGAGAAGCTATGAGAAGGAAAAGTCTCTTCAAAAGCCCGAGCGGGGTAGAGAGTACACGGTCATGACGTTATTTCAAACAGATATGCAGCGAATAGCGTCCTACCACGGCAACCCACACTTACTCATCCCGGACTCAGTTTCTGTTCTCAAACTGGCTAACGCTGGTTTTTACTACCCTGGGTTCGGATCCCGCGTCACTTGCACTCAGTGTAGCACTGAAGTTCTACTGGACAGATTTTACGAAGGCGACCGTATGAATGACCCGTCTGATAGCAGGTTCCATGCGCCTGGTTGCCCGTTTTCTTACCTTGATGATGACCAACTCAACTCGATTAAACCTGTTCATTTCAGTTCAAACGACCCTGAAGTTCACTCTGAGCAGACGCGTTTAAGTATACAAATCCCTGTAAAGTTTCCTACAGAAAAATTTTCTTTAGGCGCGGCACAGTCTATTTTATGTGTCCCACACGTACCGGATGAACTTGAAATAGATGGAGTGAGCTGTAGTCATGCCGTTGATTCGCGTAGCTTATCTGCGTATCTAAATCCAGGTGCACCCGAACCCCAACCTTCTGAAGATGATAACCTAGGATCCACACCCCGAAGGGAAAGCAACATTTCCTTTGCAGCAGATGATCAAAGGAGCACACTGCCTCAGACGGCAACCGAAGGTAATTTACTCAGTGGGAATACAAGGCTCTCTGCATGCAGGCTCTACACTCTCCAGCATGTGTGGCAGGCCGTTTAAATGTCTCTTGGTTTAGCCTATCTGGTGGTGTCTATAATGTCTTACAATAATAATAATAATAATATAAAGGATAAGATAACTAACATATTCATAATATATTTACCTAACCCTTTATCAGATTACTTGCAATTACAATAATAGTTATCAGAAATTTAAAAAAGAAAAGAAGGAATTTCTGGTACGAAGCAATCTGATTCACGCATTTCATACGACTGCTATGGCGATCCAATGTTATTGATTTCTATTTTTGTTACTGTTTAGCTTCCGCCGCAGCTTCAGATGAGAGCCACAATGGGGCCACAAGTTCCCATCATGCAGCTGGTAGTTCTCATTGGTTAGGTGAGTATAGAGTTGAAATCTCCATTTCTACAACTAAAACTGGCTTTGCTATTAGTCAGAATACAACATCTCTCAGCTTTAAATAAAACGTTACCTCGCCTGCCATTGTATGATTCCAGCAGCTAGCTCGCACATTGTGACATATTAACTTATTAATTCAAGAAGATTCTCTTGTTTATGACCAAATTGACTATTTACACAAATTAGCTGCTAGCATATTAAAAATAAAATATATTCTCAACGATTGCCTTATTCACTAGATGACGATCTCTGTGTGCCAGAGCAGTGCATCATAAAGTCCAATGACCCGGGCAATAAGCTAAATATTTATCAGAGCACCTGCATTAAAAACCCTGGCCATTTTGCCTACTTCCTGTTAGATAAATTAAGGCCAGAACAGCTTCCTTCTGCCGCACGCTGCAAAGAGTTCATACAATTTATTCAGCTGTTTGGACTTCTGACCGTCCGGGTAAAAGTTCTGGTACAACGCAGTGACCGCAAAGGGGTCGATACTTCCAAAGACCAAGAATTCAAGGTAGGAACGGGATGGGTGTCTCTGTCCCAGCAGACGGTAAACCAAACGTCAGAGGAAGGGGGTGAACACAGGAGACTGAACGCTCTCCGCAAGTACGTGGCCACTTTGGTGAAGAAGGAAAAACACCTCATTTCCATTGAGACCAACAGACACGTGGTGGCCAGCGACGAGGAAGCTGTGAACACCACCGTAGAGTTTTTCTTGGACTACCCGAACAGTCGCGGCGTGAAGACCCTGAAGGGAGTCAAGGTGATCCACAGCGATGTCGTGGGGGACAATCAGTCGACGCTCGTGTGCAAAACGTCAGACCTGACATTCGTCCAACAGATAAACAAGATCAGACAAGACCTCCTGGAGGTGAAAGAGAAGCTGCCCAAGAGGACCAAAGAGAGCATGACGAAAAAACTGTACATCATTGGCCATCCTCATGGTAAAGAGAAGGTCTTGTCTTACGGAGACTCAGTGCCGGTCAAGTATGCCATCAGGGATGGAGGAAATAATGGAAGCCAGTTGAAAATTACAAGAGTGAACAATGCAAATGAAGGTAAGTAGAATTAGGGGGAAGGTTTGTTGGTCTCTTTTACCAAACATAAATACTACAATATAAGCATCATAAACGCTGGTGGAGCACATGATTAGAATGATATTTAGTTATTTGCACTTAATGGTATCAATATATTACATTATATAAATGAATAACTTTTACTAAAAAACCGAACCGAAACATTATTCTTTAAAGAAGAATATAAATATAATTTTATCACTTCAGTCAGAACATCCCCAGCGGACATAAGAAAAAGCATCCTGTATGCGGCCGACACTTGTGAGGGTTCCTCTGGAGCCCCGATTATTGGATTCACCAAAGAGCTCTCGCCAGGCACTGGCCAGAACGTGTTGCAGATGACCGTGTGGATGCACAACGGGGCCGACAGAGATCATTCGTTAGGAGTGTCCGTTTTGAAAGGTATCAAATGTGTGTCCCGCTCACCCGAGAAGTGGATCATTGCATTACTTCATCTCACCTGACACCGGGACGATTCAAGGGTTAGACTCTTATAGAGAGACTATCGTGGCTCTCTTTAATATTAATTATGTGGCCAGGAAAATTACAAGTGCATTCCTGAAATGTAGTCTCTGAGCATCACAAAAGTATACAGATGTTTAGATGGTTGCAGGGAAGGTTCCAACAATCTGTCTCCAGGATTGAGAATTATTTTGTCTTCTACAAGGAAACTTTGAAAATGATCATACATTAAAATATTCATGGTTTTCTGGGCTTTTAAAGTCAGTACTCTATAATTTAAAATGACCAATTAGTTGTAGCTCCATAATACTGTATAGGGACTTACCCTGTATAGGGACTTACCCTGTATAGGGACTTACCCAGTATAGGGACTTACCCAGTATAGGGACTTACCCAGACGTATGGAAGGTATAAATATATAAAGGGTTCAAAATGTGTAAGCAACAGCTTATCTTAGATAAGAATGCTGATTATAGATAGCTTATCTTAGATAAGAATGCTGATTACCTCACTAAGATAAACTTTTAACTGTAGACTCTGCAAGTAAAGATTCAATAACATATTATGAATGTTCAAGAGACCTTTAATTAACCTCACTAAATAAATTGACTTAGCATCTTTTATGTTTGAAAAAGATTGTGGATTTATAAGGATAAGTGTAAACATTGGTTGTATACACATTAAAATAACAATGCTATTTTTTCCCTCCACTTTTGCTTCCCACAAAATATCTTTATCGTTGCTTTTTTTGGGTCACTCGAAATTCTTGAACCAACTTTTCTAAATCGGCGCATGCGCTGTTCGAAGTACTCCCTGAAGACAGTGCTTGCCATCTAAATTAATCTGTCAGCTTTAATGTCATCTAAACTTGAAATATAAATCGAATTAGGGGCTTACCAAAGACATAGCAAATGCTGCATGTCAACAGAAAGTGGCTCTGATATTTAATCATATAGTTTCACGTGATTTGTCATGAAAATGCTTTGAATGGGAAATTGAGGAATACGAATTAACCAAAAATGGGAAACATTGTGGTGGAAAAAAAAAAAATAAAAAGAAAAAATAAGGTTAAAAAAAAAAAAAAAAAAAAAAAAAGAAAAAAAAAAAAAAAAAAAAAAAAAAAAAAAAAAAAAAAAAAAAAAAAAAA
>CAXITT010000162.1:0-72255 GCA_964033795.1 Lymnaea stagnalis | reverse complement strand
ATATATCTCACTCTCTCTCTCTATATATATATTAGTTTTGGTGACTATTCAGAGTACCTCACCGTTGAAATGCTTTGGAATTTCTTATATTGTAACTGTATTAACTATTAAAATGTGCATGCTATTTAAATTTAAATCATAATCACAACATCCTAACAGTTTAGAACTAGAGATATATTATACAATAGAGGATAATTGGAATTATAAACGCCAAGCAAATTTTAGCATTCTTTTAATCGTCAAGACCTATTCCAGGCAGCATTCAGATATCAAAATTTATTTTGGAATAAGAAATATTTAAAAAAAAAGAACAAAAAAAAAAAAAAAAATGTAAAAAAAAAAAATAAAAAAAAAAAAAAAAAAAAAAAAAAAAGAATGTAAAAAAAAAAAATGGCAGAGAAAAAAAAGTGAATTTCTGCATGAAACCAAATATAAAATTAAGAAGAAAAAGAAGAAGAAAAAAGGCCAGCTACTTTTGGACAGGTATCATTTTCATAATTTGCATTTTATTGAAATGCTGATTTTCTTATCCAAAGATTCCGATATATTTTGCATCTGATAAATTAATTACATGTAAATGCAGCTCAGCCGTAAATGTGTTCTCTGGAAATTAGAAAGTACATACATTGAAATTGTATTCAATGTGTTTATTTTTAAAATACTTTAATTCCTTTATATTACCTTCGCATTTGTTCGTGCATTTCTGGGTGTGTGGGAAAAATCTTCGGAAGACCAATTGACCCACTTCTCGTCTTGGCAGATAGACTCGTTGCCAATGACAAGACATTCGATCAAATTTCCAGCACCACACCGCCCCCACCCCCTAAAAAAAAAAATAAAATAAAAAAATAAATAAATCAGTTTTCCTGTATTTCAAGGGTGGGGGGGGGGGAGGAGTGTTAATGATCTGTGAAATGGTTGCGTGTTTTGGTGTTGAGATTAACTGTGTAGCTGTTGCTAAATTGCTTTGTAAAAAAAAAAAAAAAAAAAAAAAAAAAAAAATTGGTTTTTCCGTATTTTAAGGGGGGGGGGGGGGGGAGGAGTGTTAATGATCTGTGAAATGGTTGCGTGTTTTGGTGTTGAGATTAACTGTGTAGCTGTTGCTAAAGTGCTTTGTAAAAAAAAAAACTGGCCCTTTAAAGAAAAGGTTACCCTAATTTAATTTCTATCTAACATAATGAAAGGAGTAGAGGTTCGTCCGTATGTTGAAATGTGTATATTTTTTTTTCCATAAGTTCAAACATTGTGCAATTCTGAAAAATTGCAAAGACAATGTTTTAAACACAATCATTAAAGAAATTATAGAAATTAATAAATAAATAAACCCCTTTTATGAATTCAAATGATAGATTACATAGACTATGTTTGAGTGAAGGCTGCAATCATTTGGATAGTCTTATATTTAAAACAATAACTATGTACTTATAGATATTTAGTTGGAGAAGTTGAATTGCGTTAATCTGGTGACCGTTAATGTTACTTTTTTTCTTTTTTTTTAACTTTGAAGCAACCCAAATAAAGAAAACCAGCAGGCTGGAGTGGATTTTTTAAAACTGTTACAATTATTTAAACAAGAAGCGTGCAGCGTGTTTTTGTATTTAAATTCTACGAAATAGAATTAACAGTAACATGACTGAACTTAACCTCCGTTCATGTTGAACCCTTAGAAAAGTGTTTTTTTTGTGTGGGGGGGGGGGGGGGGGGAAATGGTAAATCCCCTTATTAAATGTCCCATTTTTAGGTCGATAAAATCTTCGGGTTTTTATGCATTTGTAAATTCACATCCTGTGTTTAATGAGATGAGAAAATGCTGAAACTAACCTTGTTATCGGGCCTTCAGGAAAATCGTGTTAATCCAACACCCAATAGTAATCCTCATGTGAAGCTATCTTTTTTTTTTTTACATTTACCCTCCAATTATTCATTGTTTATAATTCGGATATTTAAAAAAAGTCATACACTTTTTATTTTGAAAAAGTTTAGAGCGATTATTTATGATTAATCTAATCGATTATTACACTTTATATCTTTGTTCGATGGGAATCATAGTTAAAACTTAAAAATGCACAGGTTTACTTCAAAGACTTTTTTCGTAAGAGTGGTAGAGGTAATCCTAAGGTTCTTTCGTATATTTCTAATGCAGAAATCTATGCGCACACTCCTCTACATTACGGGGAACCAATCTATGCCTAGTTACTGTAAGCTGACGTCCCCTCCCATCCCTAACCCCCAACCACTCACCCACTTCATCCTTTGCACCCCTCAATGTCTATTGCCAATAAGCTTGCAGATTCTCATTACCCTTACCCACTACATTTCGGGCACCCCTCTATGCCTACTGAAAAATAAGTTACCCTCCCCCCCCCCCCCCCCCCCCCCAAAAAAAAAAAAAGAAAATGTTTAATTACTTTTTAATATTGTTGACCACTACAATTTTAAAACTTTTTTTGTCTCGTAAATATGTTACAAAGTGGCACAAAGTTTATCAGTGGTTCGGCTCAGGACCCAGGTGTACGGAAAAAAGCTATTTAGACTACCATATCTTTCATCAGCAAAAAGTATTTTGATTATTTTTCAAACCCTTTAAATAGACTTTAACAGAAAATGCACATAACTGTGTATTAAGACCTGCCATGCACATAACTGTATTATGACATACAATGCACAGTTTGACACGTATTTCCATTGGCTTGTTACGCTGATTAAAGCTTCCCTTATATCATGCTTCTGTATTGATGATGCTTGAAAGGCATCGATACGTGACCAGTATCTTTGTTTTTTTTTTGTTTTTTTTGGGGGGGGGGGGGGGGTGGGGAATGAATCGTTTCATTTGATTCTGGATCCATTTTTCCGGAAGAGGAGAAAGCAATGAAGGCTCACCCAGGGGCGTAACTGGGTTTTTGACCCCTTTGGCAATTTTATTTTTTTGATTTTTTTTTTTTTTTTTTTTTTTTTTTTTTTTGGGGGGGGGGTTGGGGTGGGGAATGAATCGTATCATCTGATTCTGGATCCAATTTTCCGGAAGAAGAGAAAGCAATGAACGCTCACCCAGGGGCGTAACTGGGTTTTTGACCCCTTTGGCAAATTTATTTTTGGCACCCTTTTGTTTAAATAAAAATTTAGAAATTAGAGATTTAGCGGCGCCCTTTTGAACGTGCACAGGCCGGCGCCCTTGGCAACTGCCCAATGCCAAGCCGTTGTTACGCCACTGCTTCGCGATGCCATGTCAACTCAGCTGACGGTTACCGACATTTTTGTGTGTGCAATTCTTAGAGTGCAGCGGAGACGACCTGCAGAGATACATGAGCCACGATAACCACCAGGACAGCGGCGCGCCAGACGAAAGCGAGGACAGCGAGGATGAGCAAAGTCCAGGAAAGCAAGCGGTTTCTTCTCCGGTGTTCAAAGTGCTGAGCCACCCGTCCTACCCGGCCTACATAGCGTACGCCAAGAGATTGGAGAGCCTAAAGGGCTGGGAGTTTGGCGCGATCCACACTGCAGAGGAACTGGCTGATGCAGGATTTTTCTATGCCGGTAAAGAAGGAAAACGTTACTTATAATTTATTTCAAAACACACGTTGCTTTTTGAATTAAAGATAACAGCTGTATTTGCTGTAGTGGAGATAACTGATATACTTTGAAGGGTATTTTTAGATTTCATAATTTTTTTTCTCCACCGTAATAAATGTTTTAGAGTTTGAATTATTTAAATTTCAAACTCCAAAAAAGCATGTAATGCTGATAATATTCATATGTAATAATACCATAGAAAAATCTGGAATAAAAATATATAATATGATGCTTTAAGATATCGCTATCTAAACTAAAAAAACACTGATCTATTTCACCTGTGCAGGCTACGCTGACTGCGTCAGATGCTTTCAGTGTGGACTCGGTCTTCGATCGTGGAAGCCAGGTGACAACATTTACGCTGAGCACGAGAAACACAGGCCCAACTGCCCGTTTCTCCAGGCGCTAATGACCAACGGTGCAGTGAATAGAGGAGCGGCCAGCCAACAAAACTCAGTGCCACCAACACAACAACCAACCAATGGTAAATGTACAACATTTTTTTGTTAAAACAATAACAAAAAAATATTTCAACAAGTAACGGAGGCAAATGAAGAGTTTATGTCCGAGATCAGAAATAAATACTGAATTAATTTTAGGATTAGTTGTCACATGTTTTTTACAACGTTGCGCAACATTAGATAAACATTTGAGAATTAACGTAAAAATGTTGCATGTGTTTCATAATCTGGTCTGGATATTTACAGATTTACGTATCTGACTTTTTGTTATATCATCGCGGGGCACACTGAACAGCCTATCGTGCCGCTGGTGTAATTGCACCGCAGTGTGAGAATCGCTGATTCAGTAAAGCAAATTGTTGTCTAAAGATAGTTTGTTGTCTACTTAAAGGTTTGAGCCCAGTAACTCCGTTGAATGAACTCAATAGAGAATCGGCTCAGGAAATGCCTAGTCTTGTTTCAGGTAAGAACAATGTGCATTTTTATATAATTCTTCTACTGATCAAGTTAAATTTGATTTATCTATAATATCTACAACGTTTTAAATGATTTGCCTTCAGACGGTCGGTTTCTGATTATACTGCAGATCAATTAGAACCCCTTATATCCACAAGCCCGGCTAGCAGGGACGTCATTTGGGTAAGGCAGGGTGTGGCATTTGGTGCCCCCTGAATTTGCAGGTTTTACTTAAATTGATATATACTGTGGCGCCTCCAGTAATAAACAACAAGCCGTCCAAATTTTGGTTTGCCCCCCCCCCCCCCCCTCAAAAAACCTGGTGTGGCATTTTGTGCCCCCTGAATTTGCAGGTTTTACTTAAATTGATTTATCCTGTGGCGCCCCCCGGAATAAACCACAAGCCGTCCAAATTTTGGTTTGCCCCCCCCCCCCCTCTGAAAAAACCCTGAAATGACGCCTCTGCCTGCTTGAGCTCTAGAAAGATTTGAGTTCACATATAAACTGATGCTTCACCCATTGACTCAATGACCAATAACAGAGAACCTTCACATATTCTCCATGCATACCGCAGACCAGGTCAAGCTACTCACCAGAGAAAACACCATCCTACAGCAGCAGCTCAAGTGCAAGGTTTGCAGCAAGGCGCCGATACGTGACCTGTTCCTGCCGTGCGGAGAGCTCTACGCCTGCAGTGAGTGCTCTAAGCTGCTCACACACTGTCCGTCATGCAATAAACAAATCCTTGCAACAGTCACCACATATTTTACGTGATGTCACATGTTGGCATCCAGGTGACGGGAATGACGCGAATCTCGGAAAGAGGCGGGCTGATGATAAAAGAAGTCCTAAAAGTACTTTAGACTTCATCTGGTTTCTTCTAATATTTAGAATATCTTAAATGGACGATCGTTTCTGTTTTTTTGAAACGTAAAATTATGACAACAATTCAGAGGGACTTTGTGATGTAATAGTAATAGTTGCTGAAAACAAACTCCACATGATCTTTACTTCCTGGGAAATACTCGAATGAATTTAACGTACTTAATTTTTGTGTGTGCGCTAATGACGGGATGAAATTAATATTAATTTGCAATGCATTGTAAAGTGAAATAAACTGTAAAAGATTTGATTTTAATAGTTGTTTAATTTTTATTGTCTTGAAATGAAATGTAAAAAAAAAAGGGTAATGTTTGTTGAGAGGTTGGTCGCTACTACTAGTTGCTTCATTTTCTAATGTTTCCCTAGTAAATGGAGACCCAGCGAATGAGATTTTCTGGTTTCGGCCGAAACCAAACCGAAAACCAAAGGTGACTTTCGACTGAAACCAAAAGCTTGATAGGACTTTCGACTGAAACCGAAAGCTTGATAGGACTTTCGACTGAAACTAAAAGCTTGATAGGACTTTCGACTGAAACCAAAAGCTTGATAATACTTTAGACCGAAACCTAAAGCTTGATAGGACTTTCGACTGAAACCAAAAGCTTGATAGGACTTTTGACTGAAACCAGAAGTTTGATAGGACTTTCGACTGAAACCAAAAACTTGATAAGACTTTCGACCAACTGAATGTGATTTTCTGATTTCTGCCAAATTGAAACAAAACCGAAAGTAAAAAAAAAAGGAATTTCGGCCAAAACCGAAACCAAAAGCTTAACGGGCCTTTCGTCCGAAACCAAAAGATTTAGCTACTTTAAAACTCATTCGCGCATACGTTTAGCGTACGGCGAAAATAATATGGGAAAAGTATTGATATTTATATAAGTAGTATGGTAAGAGAAAATGTTGAATTAGGAAAAAAAAAGTTGGGGGGGGGGCAAAATTCATACAAAATACATTGCTTTTGTTATTAGAACGCGACATATTTGGTATCGATCTAAAGCATAGCCTTTGTATTGTTTATTGGTATTGGCAAAGACGTTCTTAGGATTTTGGGGACCCTAAGTATGGAGCGTGGTAGGGGGCCCCGGAAGTGGGGGTCCGGAGGGGGGAGCTCCACCGGAGCTGAGAAGGAAAAAAAAAAACATCACTGTGGCACCCCCATTCCGCCTTCGCCACTGTTTCCTCTTTGCTCGCGTGTAGCCACTCACCATAACGATGACTCCGCTACTAGAGAGGATTTGTACTTGTAAAATATATGTACTTGCAGGTTGTAGGATAAAAATGAAAGCGCCCGCCGGGGCGCCTTTGGTAGTGGAGCACTAGGCAGTCGCCTAGTTTGTCTATGCCTAAGAACGTCTATGGGTCACAAAGATGTCCAGACAAGCCTGGAAGAAACCTCTACTTTACACTGAAGCAAACAATTCCATTGTAACGAATGCACTGATTGGTTGACATTTTAAATTGAACAAGTTTCCTTCATCCGCAATTATCATTTATCGGCTCATTTAACCTTTGACCCAAATTAGACAAAGTTAGACGAAGGTTGAGCTATGTATATTTTGATAATACCCTATGTCATCTACATAATTAGTAAAACAGGGATAGATGCCCAGGTGTTTTAAGGTTTATGATTTAAACAAACGGGTAATTTGTTCCTAATGATACATAATTGAAATGAATAATTATATTATTTTGATTTCTTAAATTATTATCTTTGAATTTCAATAAAAGAATAGCAACTCGCGAAGTAGCCCGGGGCATGATAGATAGATAAGATAGATAAGATAGATAAGATAGATAAGATAGATAAGATAGATAAGATAGATAAGATAGATAAGATAGATAAGATAGATAAGATAGATAAGATAGATAAGATAGATAAGATAGATAAGATGGATGGATGGCTGGATGGATGGATGGATGGATAAGATAGATATATTGATAGATAGATAGATAGATAGATAGATAGATAGATAGATAGATAGATAGATAGATAGATAGATAGATAGATAGATAGATAGATAGATAGATAGATAGATAGATAGATAGATAGATATGGATGGATGGATGGATGGATGGATGGATGGATGGATGGATGGATGGATGGATGGATAGATAGATAGATAGATAGATAGATAGATAGATAGATAGATAGATAGATAGATAGATAGATAGATAGATAAGATAAGATAAGATAAGATAAGATAAGATAAGATAAGATAAGATTAGATTAGATAAGTAAGAAAGAAAGAAAGATAGAAAGGAAAGACAAGACAAGACAAGACAAGACAAGACAAGAATAGACAAGACAAGACAAGACAAGACAAGACTAGACAAGACAAGACAAGACAAGACAAGACAAGACAAGACTAGACAAGACTAGACAAGACAAGACAAGACAAGACAAGACAAGACTAGACAAGACAAGACAAGACAAGACAAGACAAGACAAGACAAGACAAGACAAGACAAGACTGAGACGCGAGACGCGAGACGCGAGACGCGAGACGCGAGACGCGAGACGCGAGACGCGAGACGCGAGACGCGAGACGCGAGACGGAGACGAAAACGAAAACGAAAACGAAAACAAAAACAAAAACAAAAACAAAAACAAAAACAAATGAAATGAAATGAAATAAAATAAAATAAAATAAAAATAAAAAATAAAAAAAAACATTATTAACAATAACATAAGAATTATTAAATAATCCAAGCAAAATAAAAATAAATAAATTAAAAGAATATTTTAAACATTATTTACAATAACGTAACAACTTGTAAGTAATCCGAAATCCGAAGTAATGATTATGAGCCTACGCTTGCAGTAAGAATCGTTGAATGGCAGTTCGTTTAGCATTAATTGGTCAGTAATTGACAGCAATGAAACGAATTTTGCAGTTCAAATTACTTTTGGCCAAAACAGAAAATCAACCGAAAGGCAACTTTTCCGTTTCGGTCGAAACCGAAATTACATCGAAAATGATTAGACTATGTGGCAATTTTCGGCACTGAGACAAAAACCGAAATTCGGCCATCCCGCCTAGTCGTGGATAACTATTTAATAATATGCTTGTTAAAATATTGGCTATAAACCCCCTTTAGAAAAAAATCTCAACATGAGACGAAATTTGCATTTTTTTTTTTTTCAGGTCGCTAATTCAAGACTGGAAATCGTCCTTAAATTTTGACCATCCAATGTGTCTAACAACTTTTAACGCAGGGTTTGTTTCAAATAAAAAAAACAGGAACGTTATAGCATTATATACTTAATTATGTTTATGTCGTACTAAGTTGTTTAATAAAGAAACCTTAATTATGTTTATGTCGTACTAAGTTGTTTAATAAAGAAACCTTAATTATGTTTCTGTCGTACTAAGTTGTTTAATAAAGAAACCTTAATTATGTTTATGTCGTACTAAGTTGTTTAATAAAGAAACCTTAATTATGTTTATGTCGTACTAAGTTGTTTAATAAAGAAACCTTAATTATGTTTATGTCGTACTAAGTTGTTTAATAAAGAAACCTTAATTATGTTTCTGTCGTACTAAGTTGTTTAATAAAGAAACCTTAATTATGTTTATGTCGTACTAAGTTGTTTAATAAAGAAACCTTAATTATGTTTATGTCGTACTAAGTTGTTTAATAAAGAAACAAACCAACAAAACAACTCCACTGCATCATATATTGGTAGTTTGACAACATGGGAGGTGACATCGAGGCCGGTTGAGAAGGGATTTACGTGGGGTCGCCGACTGAAACAATAGACTAAGTGAGTAATGACTTAAAAATAGTTTAATTTTTTTAATTGGTGTCGCCAGGTTTGAGTTCAAATTTCAATGATGACAAGGCCTATGTCGCGAATTACATTATACGGGAGAATTAGCTTTGACATTTTTTCCTTTACAAGAAGTTAGCTTACTTAACCCCCCCCCCCTTTTTTTAAAAATATATCATGGTAGTAAGGGACAATTTGCTTCTATGCTGTGGCGTAGGAAGGGGTTGCGGAGGAAGAGTTGCACCCCGGGCGTCATTTATTTCCCCTTATTTTGAAGGGTGGCATTTTTGTCTGTATGGAGAGGTTCTTTCATGGAAGGGGGCGGCAAACAACTTGACCCACCCCGGGCGGCACTAACGTTGGCTTATCCACTGCTTAATCACTGCTTCTATGTGAATGTGGTCTTAATTTGAAAACACCCGGAACCCCGTATATTAGAGCTACCGAGTTAAGTCATTCAGAGCAGTTAACGGTATTTTTTTTTACAGGTTTTAACTACTAGAGACAATGGTGACAACCCGTCATCTGCTTTTAAAAAATAAAAAAAAGGGTCACTTTTAGGTAAACTTAAATATGGCATGATCCCTTCCGCTATAGCAGAAGCGTATCATTACTTTAATTATAAAGACAACGTGTAAATATGCTTATAAGTAGAGATACACCTTAGGGGGATGAAAGACCTACATCAAAAGGAAACAGACACTTAAGTTGTTACGTTATACACATTATAAGTCTGGGGTTTCTTTAAATATGTGAATGGCTGATAATACATGTTCCTTGTGTTTCAGTTCGTATCTACTTGTGTGTATGACAAGGCAACCACTTCAGTTCGTATCTACTTGTGTGTACGACAAGGCAACCACTTCAGTTCGTATCTACTTGTGTGTACGACAAGGCAACCACTTCAGTTCGTATCTACTTGTGTGTACGACAAGGCAACCACTTCAATTCGTTTTCATTGTGGGCATGACAAGACCGCCACTCCAGTTCGTATCTACTGGTGTACATGACAAGACCACCACTCCAGTTCGTATCTATGCTGGTGTGCATGACAAGACCACCACTCCAGTTCGTAGTTACTGGTGTGCATGACAAGACCACCACTCCAGTTCGTATCTCCTGGTGTGCATGACAAGACCACCACTCCAGTTCGTAGCTACTGGTGTGCATGACAAGACCACCACTCCAGTTCGTATCTACTGGTGTGCATGACAAGACCACCACTCCAGTTCGTATCTACTGGTGTGCATGACAAGACCACCACTCCAGTTCGTATCTACTGGTGTGCATGACAAGACCACCACGTTAATTTCATATATTATCGTGTGTATGACAATTTTGTATGTAGTTATTTTATGTCAATCCCATCATTTCCTCTATATGTTTTCAAGTAACCAGCGGTCTGGACGTTCATGTGGACCGAGTGGTCGCACGTTAGCAGTACATCCTAGGAGGTGGCAGTTTCCATTTACTGCGAGGTGGTTGGCCTCCTGAACCGAATGTAGGTATGGAAACATGTTCCCAAAGGGACATCGCTTTAATCTTAATGTCTTGTTCCCTTTTGATATATCTCATTTATCCGTCTATGGTGCATCTCTACTTATAAACATATCTGAACGTTGTCGCTAAAGTTTAAGTAATTATACGTTTTTGCGAACGCGGCAGGGATAATGTCATATTTATAAAAGTGACCTTGACCCAAATGACAATTAAAGCAACAGATAATATCATAAAACCTCTCGCTTCACCCTCCCATAACCCTCCCCACCCCTCTTCTCTACGGTAACATTTCTATCACACCACCGTAACACTTTTAATTCACTACAGTAACCCATAATTGATAGGTTAAAATAATAATCATTTATTTGACCCAGACTTTTTGTTCAAAATACTTTCAGACAATTTGAAAACATGACACATAGAGCTGAATTTTTTCGAATGGTAAACATTCTGACGATGAATTATTAAGCTTTCAAGGCGCAGCATTGTTCCAATTAATTATTTACCAACGAAGTCTAGTTGCGAATCTTTCACGTATACCTCTAAGTTAATGTTTTGACATATTAAAAGGTTTTATTTCGAATGTTTAAAAAATTCAAAGCTTCAATAAACATACTCATGGATAGGCTATATAGTGCTATACTAATTTAGGAACTACAAAAACACAACGCAATAAAAGGGTATTTTGACACATTTAACAATCCGTTTCAATTAGTTACTAAAGCTCGGGTTCCCAGTCCATGGGTCATGACCCACAACGGGGCTGCGAAGTGGTTTCCGCAGGTGGCCAACTGTGATTATGAACTATTAAAAAAAAAATGATCTGAAAAAATGTTATTATTTTATTTATGTCTTAAAATTTGAATAACTATTTCAAACATGGTTGCAATACACTATACAGTCAGTCTGCCTGCAATCCTATTACAGTATATTGTACAACGACAACGAGTCTGTCCAAAATATAATGTAGAACATATTTATAAGGTGCATTCATTGGAAATTATCTTTATACTGAATTTTTACAAACAAATGAAAATAAAGTATAGTTTCAACGTAATGAGGAGGTGAAATAAAAAACCAACATGTGTGGATCTCTAGGAATCATTAGGTAATCAACTGTGTACTTCACAAGGCCATCGAAAAATTTGAATCAGTGAACGGAGCAGCTCCAAAAGAAATGGTAAACGATGCGGATTACAAGCTAAGTTGAAACAAATGTAACAGAAAGAAAGTACCCAATGACGATGATGGTCCAGAAATACACCGGAATACGAGAAATTAACTACACAGTATTATTTTTTTACAGCTATTTACTTTCAACTGACTTCATGCAAAATACCGCAATAAAACTGTACCCTATCGTGAAGCCCTTTGGGTAACAAATTAATATGGTAAGTTACCGAAAAAAAATGTCTTTACAGTAATTACGATACAGTAACTTTATGGTAATGGACCGTAGTTTTAGTGTCTTATCGATTTTTTTAAAACCGCAATGCTTAGTAATAGCATTAAAGTTAAAAAAGGACAAACTTAGCATACATGAGGAAAATAATATCAATTATCAAAGTATCATTCGTAATAAAAGTACAAAATAAAGTTATGAGTTGTACATAAATTTTCTTTACCGTAATAAAAATAGGAAATCTTTTTTCTAGGAAAATTATTTTACAACAATAGCTCATTAAGTAATCAGTGAAGTTTAGTATTTGTATGTTTATAAGGGATAGCTAGGCCAAGAAATATCAGTAACAAAGAAAAATGAAAAGTATTTCTAAAAAAGGAAGAAATAAGAAGAAATTTGACAAAGCTTGGTTTAATATTAATAGGACTAAATTTTTTACTAGTTAATTTCAAATACTCAATTGCTTTAAATTTATTAAAAAAACTATTATTACAACAATAAACATTAATGTTAATATATTATGATTACATAAACTACCTCTAAATATATAATATACTTTTATAAGTTTAAAACTTGAATGACTATCAAATATAGTTGAAGTATTAGTTATATCACACTGCCACTTTAATTTCTGCAGATATCAAAGTGAAATTACTGCATAAACAAGAAAATTATACATTGTAATTACTTAGAAAATTAGCCGACAAGAAAGAGTTTGAAAGGTGAAATTTACAAAAATTAATGCTTTTAAATTTTAACTACTAGTTTGGAGTAATTTAAAAGTAATTAACAAATGAAAACTTCTTAACTGCAAAATTAAACAATTTCATTTTGCCTTTTCTTACTAATTCATGTTTTTAATTTAAGGGCGTCCATTAAGAACTTCAACAATTTTAAAGCAATTTTTGACCCCCCAAGTCAACACTGTCAAATTTTCAATGACCCTCCTCCCAAGTAATTATGTCAAAATTATTATACCCCCCACCGCAAAAAATGAAATAATAAATTTAAATAAATGTATAAACACATTTAACTTTGTGCTGATCTATTTTAATGACACAATATTGTAAGAAAAAGCAATAAGATAAAAAGTTTTTACACTTAACTTTCATAAGGCTCCGGCTATTCAGACCTGGGTCAGAGGAGTGAGATTTTGGGTTTATTAAAAATTATTTAAAAGTTATTGTCGGGTTTCTTAGACAAATTTGGTATCAAATGAAAGAGAATTGAATGGACTATATGTTTGTAAACTTAATTATTCAGTTTAACTAAAATAAACTACCACAATTAGCATTTTTGTTTTTTCAATAAAAGATTGTTGAGTACTTTTTATCCATTAGACTTCTTTAGAGTTCAAAATTAGACAATTCATTCTGAATAATATTTCACATAGTAGTAAGCATGGAGGAAAAAAAATTGTTATAAAAGTTTCAAAATTGATTTTTTTAAAATTATTCATTATCTGACATAAACCATAGTCAAACATTATATGAAAAATAAAACTGTATTTTGTGGAACATATAAATTTGCCAAAATTTCACCATACAAAATGTAATTGTTATAAAATCATGGATTGATTACAATTTCTAAGAAAGTGCCCTACACTCATACTATAGAAATATTATTACTTCAAACCAGAATTAAGTTTTTTAAAAATATTTTAATATACTAGTCTAATAATCCTTGAGCTTACACTAGCTAAAATTAAAATGGTTAATAAATACTTGCTGAATTAGATCTTTGACAATACTGTCACTGTGCATTGGTCTCTGATTTACCTACTTAAATAGTTGCCTTTATTATACTAACACTATACAAAATATTTCTAAAAACTAGTAACTAGTATGCATTTTTGTAAAATAAATGTATGTATAATATTAATAATATATAAATTAGAAATTTTAATGGACTTCAGTTTCAGCATAAGAATAGTTAACATGTAACTTAATCACATTAATTATAATCACTCAAAGAGAATATGTGAAATAAAAATTTGCTTGCCTTATAATAAAATAAAATTAACACTACAATGTAGGTTACCATTAAAAACAAAAGATAATTTATAGGCCCACTAGTTTAGATGACTAAATTAATATAAAAGTAAACCATTATATATATAGAAACTACATTATAAGTATAATATATTATTTTAAAATAATGTCACCCTATTCTTTGCTACCAAGAGATCAGATAAACGTGGTGTTTAGGGTAATAACTTACAATAGTAGCATGTTCCAAGGTGCTTTAACTTTATAACACAGTAAAAGGGAGGAATCAAGGATTTAGTCATTTTTTTTTAAATTTAGGATGAAAAATAAATTTAAATAGGGTTCCTGGTTTCATTACCAGTATACTGCTTCTTGTATATTTTTACTATAAAATATATTAATAATAAAAGAGGATGATTTTACAAATTTAGTTACAAATTTATTGGAAAAAATATCAGTTAATGAAAAATTCAGAAAATTCATTAATTTATCTTTATATTCATTATAACTAAATTGTAAACGGTTTTAGAAGATATTTATTTCGCATGGTATAGTACCCGGTATAGCAAAGCTTTATCTTATAGTTATTCTGTAGGCCTATTTATGCTATAACTGATCCGAAAGGCCTGCCTATTTAACATTGGGCAGTATGCTCATATCCATATAGTCATAGTCATACATTTCATTACCAGTGTCCGTAAGTTTACATTTCTTGAGACTTGAGAAGAACAAATAACTCGCTCTAATTACTCTAATAATTGAAAAATTAAAATAATTTGCCAAATATATTAATTTTTTTTTTTTTTTTTTAAAGCCGCAAAGCTTTGCATGGCAGAATTATATTTCTAAAAGCTTAGAAGCCTAATTTAACCAATGAAACAAATAATATACCATAATATATTAATCAGAAGAAAATCTGTACGCGGTTTGTTTTTTTAACCGTTTCGGCTTTTTGTGTTTAATGTTCTGTTCAATTTTATAATTTCTGTGCTCACCTGTCAGTTGTCTATGAGTTAAGTTCTCAGTGTCGTCACTTAGACTTGTCCGTGCGGTCACTTGTCTGTGTGCTCACTTGTCCGTGAGTTCACTTGTCCGTGGGTTCACTTGTCATGGGTTCGGTTGTCTTGTGGTCAGTAGACGTAGGTTCACCTGTCGTGCGTTCAGTTGTCTATGAGTTCAGTGGTCAGTGTGTTCACTTGTCAGTGTGGTCACTCGTCCGTGTGGTCACTTGTCCGTGAGTTTACTTGTCATGGGTTCGGTTGTCTTGTGGTCAGTAGACGTAGGTTCACCTGTCGTGCGTTCAGTTGTCTATAAGTTCAGTTGTCAGTATGTTCAGTTGTCAGTGTGTTCACTTGTCAGTGTGTTCACTTGTCTGGTGGTTCACTTGTCCGGTGGTTCACTTGTCCGGTGGTGCACTTGTCAGTGTGTTCACTGGTCAGTGTGTTCACTTGTCCGGTGGTTCACTTGTCCGGTGGTTCACTTGTCCGGTGGTTCACTGTCCGGTGGTTCACTTGTCCGGTGGTGCACTTGTCAGTGTGTTCACTTGTCCGGTGGTTCACTTGTCCGTGGATTTACTTGTAAAGGTGTAGTTACATTTAGTTCTACAGACAGTCCAACACCAGACCTGGGGATCTTTATTGATTAATATAATAGTCTCCTTCGCAAAAATCGACCTTTTTTAAAACCTGAGTTCAACCGTCACGCATGACGCTCGCTGCTCGACATCATGTTCTTGTTTCACCCAGTACTATTAATACAAAACATGTTGAGTCGGTGAAGGGCCGGTTGTGAAAAGGAAGAAGTCACACCAGAAGACATATATATATATATATATTATATATCCACGAGATTAATGATTTATGTCCAAGAAAATAACATTTAAATCTTCATTTATTTTAACAAAACAACAGAGTTGAAAAAGTAAAAACAAAACAAATTTTATAAGAACTTTTTATTTAAACATCGACACGACTTTAAATATACCCCCACACACACACTGATCTTCACAAGCTATTTCTAGATGTGAAAATACATGAGCTCTATTGATAAGAGGTGTATAATATCACGACAGAGAAAAATTTAGTGCTCAATAAATACCGGGTACCTTTAAAAAATGTTTTAGATTGGCTTGCCTCATGTTTACTTTCTACATAATAGGGAAAAAGATTACAATTGACACCAGCATTTGATTTAAGAAAAAAAAAGTTTCCCTTCAAAGATAGTGTGCTTCAAATATGGAGATCCTTTTTCGCGAGAGTGGTGTGAAGTACACAAAAAAAGTCTGTTAACCACTTCCTGTTGTATTTGCGTATGTACATTTTAGATGTAAGAAGTATAACCATGTTAAATTGAGGTCTAAGTCACAGTACGCTTTTTTGATATGGTTTCTCTTCCGGGATCTGAGATGCTTGGATCCCGGAAGATTTTTTTTTTAGTAAAAAAGGATCCCCGTGAAATTTTCCCTTGCTGGAAAATCCCGGGTACACACTTATATAATACAATTTTTCTTTTTTTTTTTCTTTTAAACATTTCAACAAGTGACAGATTGTCACAAATTGTCGACATTAGCCAGAGTCTGTACAATCTAGTTCAACTGCGGGTTAGTAGGCTCAATAGACAGAGTAAAAAAAAAAAGCACTAAAGCATTTTCAAGTCCCAACCACATTCATATAGAAATTAACTGACCAGTCTAACGACAAATTGGAAAAAAATGGCTTTTAAAAAGGGTTAACTCTTATAAAGAAAAACATTTTAAAGACGTAATATTCCAGTATAAAGCCTATTTAATTTCACGATTGGAATTTTAACACGAACTTTAAGACATCAATTAAAAAAGAATTTAAAAAAAAAAAATCACAACTTCTTTTAGTCTATTGTTTCAACCAGCGAACCCACACACATCCCTTCACAAACCAAAGGTTCATGTGTCAAAGTAGCTTTATACTGTGAAGTGTGTTTGTATTTTCAAACTCAAAAGATTAAACCATTAACATATTTTTATATACATGTCCTTTGTTACGTATGCTTCAACAAACGAGCAAAATCTTCAAACATGACATTTTCAAATCCATCGTAGCACGGTGTGTGTGTGTGTGGACATAAAGTAATTTTTCGTATTTAATAATATATAAATATTCAATTTAGGGCTCCAAAATGTTATTTCATAATAATTTCCAACTGAATGAAGTAAACAAAAAGTTGTTGCGAGAATAATCATGTGTTGCATATTTATTATTTCTTCCCTCAATCCATGTTTTTTGGATGACGTCATATCTCATAGGCCATAGGCTATCATGTCAGCCCTTAAATTAAGTTTTAAAAAAATTGCCAAGGATCGATAATCAATAAGATCAATTATATTATTGCAGAATTACATTTTAGTTCATTATTGAAATAACATGACATGATACTTTATCCTCAAATGTTTATAAACATTTTTTTAAAAATGGAAGTAAGTTAATTTTTACAGCGAAGTGTAAAATTACAAGTTTCATGTCCCATATTATATTTGACATTTTATATTAAATAAAATATAAAATTACATCGGTGATAGTAAAACTCAGATTTTTATGGCATAAAAGCCCTTGCTTAGCTAAATTATTTTGCTAATTCGCGTTGAGTACATATATACATTCGTAATAAGATACACATTTAGCATATTCACAAACTGAATATCAAATACAAGTCAATCGTTTAAAAAAAATATATGAAAAAATGATTTAACAATAATGATCAGAATGTGGTCACTAATAAACAAATGTGAATTGTGGATACATGTTGTTTCGAATACTCCATGAAGTACCGATACCAAAAGCAAAACGTTCCAGGAAAAGAAATCGGGAAAATTAAATATTACCACCACGTCATTGCCACGTAAATGTAACGCATGATCTTTTTTTGTTGTTGACAGTAGTTGTTTTGTTTGATACGGTAAGAGGGCAAGAGGGTCACCTATTTTTTTTTTAAAAGAGCAATTTCCTCTGCCCCAGATGTCGGTTAAAGACGAAACGCGTAAATTAACATAAAACAATAATAATTAGACTACAATACTAGATATTTGTTACCCCAGACCAACTGCTCTTGAGTAAGGTAAAAAGTTTTTTTAAAAAAAAGCGGGGTGGGGGGCGGGGAAGGAAATTTAAAGCTACTTCATTTATGATGGATAATGTTTAATGTATTTTCTGCATATTAAGTAGTTTTTGTAAGTAGGGGTAAAGGCTAGCCTGGGCTTAAAGGCTTGAAGCTCAGTGGCTCTCAGCCTTG
Source organism: Lymnaea stagnalis (assembly GCA_964033795.1). Classification (NCBI taxonomy): domain Eukaryota; kingdom Metazoa; phylum Mollusca; class Gastropoda; family Lymnaeidae; genus Lymnaea; species Lymnaea stagnalis. The sequence continues at coordinate 53,958 of CAXITT010000162.1, read as the reverse complement.
TTCTGGTCATCACCCCGTTTTAAGCTATGAACGCCTCCTTTTTTATGAATAATTATAATATATCTAGCTAAATGCAGGAACCTCTATGGAAAATACTTTCTCAATAATATTTTAAAGTGCATTATTTTGAGAATTTAAAAATAAAATTACCAAGTACTATTTTTTCACTGTAATTAACTGGAAAATGTAATTTTTTTGTTTTGACCACAGTTTGAGGACCTCTCTAAAACTCCGTTTCCACCAAACACAAATATTTTATAAAACAACTTGAAGCTTCATAACCACCATCTACTCGGCAGAAAAATGGCATTCTGTAGCGGAAACTATTTGGCTTCGAGTTGATGTATGTTTTGTTGAATTTGCTGTTCTTCCACTTCAAAGACTACGTTAATCACGAAAATAGATTAATCACCAAATCGCCCAAACTATCTTTAAAAAGAATTTCCAAATGGAACCAAATGAATAAAAGATAATCGATTTTTAATCTTACCTTTTCTTCTTCTTGTAAAATGAGAAAATGAATGAACCAGGTACTGCGATATGGAAAATATTATTAGGTCTGTTTTTACTCTCTTAGCTAAAAATGTCTTGGAAATTAGTGAAAGTCGATACGGACAATATTACGCTTCAACATAATTAATTTTGATACCAAACTAAGGAAATCAGAAATTTTTGTTCAGTGAGACACATCACCTGCAGCTTAATTAAGAAAATATTTATGTCACTAAGGCAACGACGTGTGTGATGCCTCTGAGGTCAGCACCAAAAATAAGTAGTCAGAATGTTTTAGCCTTCAAAACACTTCGTATCGTCCTCTTATTATTTTTAAAAAAATGTTTCTCATTCCAAGGCCTTAATTCTAATGACTAGCGTATATAACATGCAGCATTGTTTTCACGCACAGACGTTCTGGGAAATGTAAGTCAATGAGACGTTAGTTTACATTTAGATCATTGTTTCAATTGCCGGCATTTAAACAGGTGGTTACTGAGTTTTTTTTTAGCGACGAATGTTGGTGATGAATTGCAAAATAATAAGGTAAAACATTTGGCACTGTCTTTTTCTTGTTGTTTCTGCTTCATAACTAGGGGCAACCCAAAGGAAGCGACCAGACATCGATGGGGCTTCACCAGTTACAATAGATTACTAAATAGAACCTCATTTTCGTTCAAGTACTGCTCAACAGCGTGCAATATTGACGAATCCAAACTGTCAGGTGACATAACGTACGTGATTGAAAAGCAAACAATAAAACAAAATCTACAAAGTCCACTGATACAGCTGCAGTGCAAACTCTGTTGACTTTGGGATGCTCAGAGCCTACTTGAAAGTCTTTGGGCCATTTGTCACTTTAATGTGCTACCAAGCATCTCGCCTACCAAGTTTAAATGTATGGATTTAAATCGCCGAATGTACTGTTTCAGAAAGTTAAAGCTAAGGTCCTTAACGTTAAAATTAAAATAATATACTATCTCAGTCTTGCGACTCTGAATGTCGAAACGTTGAATCTGTTGTGTTGTAAATTATCCACTCATGGCAATGAGTGTCTACTTTTCGGGCCGAGTCTCTCACTTGATCTCACGAACAGTATAACCAATAGCAATAGTTTCTAATTCAACAAACACTTTACGGTTTGTTGCAATATATGAATTTATTTAAGAACAATTCCTTAACGAGGGTTGTGATATAATTACAGATTACTCATCCAATCGGTTCAGCCTAACACACAGCAACACAAGTACAACAGTCAAAATATTATATCTCCCATCAATCTTCCATCACAACATCTAGCCATATCTTGAACAGTGCTCAACGGCCATCTCTACCTTCCCAACCACACAACTAAAACTCACGCGTCATATCCCCTTACACAATTACGTCACAACACTCTCACATGAACGATACAGCGACACGTAAAATCTCTAACTCAACATCTTTTCCCTATCGAACATGACAACAATGCTCTACACATAACGACCTTGATTCTCATACCCTTGACACTCTGTACTAAGAGAAACTAAAATGTATTTTTAACAGATAAAATATTTCTATTGCTTTTACATTTTCCCAGCGCCCTCTGAAATCTGGCAAGGTTTTCGGCGCCACCCGGGCAATCCTATCACCCCATCATCTGCGGCAACACCTTTTTTGAGAACTACTGTTCTAGCTAAACCGCTCTGTCCCAACCAACTTCCCTTCTCCCTCACCAAACTCACGTGGAACAGCTACACAAAATATCACCATGGTGCTGTCAATAAGATCCGATTTCAATGTTTTGTCTCGAAATTCAAAATTTTTAGGGTAACTCAATCAATAAGTGAACATAAATTGTATTAGAGTCTACATTTAAGTACAAACATTAACATAAACTGTAAAGAGTATTTATGCTTATAATGCACCCCCCCCCTCCAATTGGCTTAAATAAATTATACACGATATTTTAAAATATCCACAGTGGCAAAATTGATCGAATACGATTCGCTGCGCCCCTAGCCAGGTCTGAAAACACCACAACACAGACTGTCCTGTGCTACGGTTGTAGCTATGTTGCTGTGCAGAGATTAATACTTTGCGGAATTCCCGTTTTCTGCTTTTTCACATTTTAAGTAAGTTAAGATTTCTAAAATTTCTAGCCGAATTTAGGATAAATGTATGGATACTACTGTTTTATATATATATATATATATTTATTCATATATATAAGTGCAAATTTGTGGGTTTGTTTGTGGATTTGTTTGTTTGTTCCACAAAGGCTTTTAAATGGATTGAAGGATCTTATATATCCATCATTATCCAGAATCAAATATTTGGGGGGGAGGGGGGGGGGGAGGTATGAAATTTTTAAAACATTCCGTTTGGTGCGGGGGGGCCGAATTCGTTTTTTAATTTTATGTTTGTTTGTTCCACAAAGGCTTTTAAATGGATTGAAGGATCTTATATATCCATCATTATCCAGAATCAAATATTTGGGGGGGAGGGGGGGGGGGAGGTATGAACTTTTTAAAACATTCCGTTTGGTGCCGGGGGCCCGAATTCGTTTTTTAATTTTATGAGCTATATGAATAAAATGAACAAAATATACTCCTACATGAATATATGGTTCTTAACCAAACTTAGTACACATACACTTGATTATCCATTTCAAATACCGAAGGATAATGAACTCATAATATCCACTCCTTTGGGGGCCAGCGACCCCATTTCATGTTTCTTAATATAAGCTATATAAATACCAATAGGCTTAGATAACACTAAAGGTTCCATGTGAATTGATGAATCTAGGCCTAACTTGGTACTAATACCTCTCACAGTCCGTATTTCATACTCCATCATTTATCTATGTAAAAGGGAACGGAATCTCAACGGGTTCGGGATCGCATCGAAAAATGGGATCCAATCGGGGAAACAGGATTCCACCGGGATGGGGATCCAAATGTGTTCGTGATCCCACCGGGAATGGGATTCCATCGGGATATGTGATCCCATCGGAAAACGGGATACCTTTGTGATTGGGATCCGAATGGCACTAGGAAAGGCAACTGGAACGTGATCCCCCCCGAGATTGCTTAGGCAATTAAAAGGTAAAAAACTCGATGACAGTTATAGAAACCCTAGCAACTATATCCGGCGTCGCCCGAGATTGCATTCTAAAAAATACTTTTTAACACCTTTTTAGCTAATATCGAAATTAATGGCCCCGTAAAAAAAACAAAAAAAAAAACAAAAAAAAAAAAAAAAAAAAAAAAAAACAAAAAAAAAAAAAAAATAGAAACCCGAGCAACTATATCCGGCGTCGCCCGAGATTGCATTCTAAAAAATACTTTTTAACACCTTTTTAGCTAATATCGAAATTAATGGCCCCGTAAAAAAAACAAAAAAAAAAACACAAAAAAAAAAAAAACACACACGCCACTAAAGAAAAAATTAAACTTTTACATTTTCACTTATAATGAACACATTATAAAATTCGATTCGAAAAGAATCGCATTTCCCTTTCGAAAATCCCGTTCGCTAGTGGGATCCCTTCCCTGTTGTACTCATACCCATTGGGGTACCGTTCCTTGATTGGATCCCTTATCCCATTGGGATTGTGTTCCCTGATGCGATCCTATTCCCTAATTGGATCCCATTCGTTTATGGGATCCAATATCCTGTTGGCTGAAAAATGGCTGAAAAATTCTAGATTTAATTTTATATATATATATATATATATATGAATATATATATATAAGAATGAGCTAGAGGGACATAACGCCAAAATGGAGATATGGTATAAGTACGTTCGGATTCCTAAAAACAAATAATAGTTATTTCCTATTATTTTACGTAAATCTAATAAATTTAAATGCGAAAAAAATATTTTAAATCCGCTTTCATTTTAGTAAACGTTTAAGTATTATTATTATAAATTACAAATACATTTAAAATATCAACTAAAGAACTATTTTTGGCATTATATGTGTTTAAAAGTTATGGAAAAAAATTAAAAAATTAAAAATCATGATCAAAGAATTACACCGTAATCACATTTATCGGGAAAACCCAAGCTTCATTCGTTTATAGTGCGTTTTTTAGTGCGTTGTTAATATTGCGAAATAAAATTTTAAATCAATTTGTTCTAAATAATTCTAAATAATCACGCACATGACGTCATAGCGCGAATAGCCTATTTCTCCAAAAATCTTAGTTTTCTTTAAATTTAATAACCATGCGTGACAAAGCAGATAAAGTATTTTCCCATCTTAAAAAGAAAAATTAATCAATACAATCAATTACTTTTTAAATTGTTCATAAAACACACACACATTTCAGATGTTTATATTTTAACATTTAAAAGTTTTGCCTGTTTTTTTTCTCCAAAAATATCCTTCAATTATTATAAAGGAATATAAACAAACCTTTCAATATAATTCTAATAAGAAAATGCGGTTTAAGTCAAACGGTGCAGCGCAACTCCATAGCTAAATAGTATTGACTAACCCTTATAACTAAAACAAAAAAGAACGAATTATATGAAGTGCACATTATTTTTGTTTGGGTATGGAAGGGAGTAAAATCAGGTGGAAGATTTTTCTAAATTCATTTAAATCTGGGTGGAGGAGGGGTTGGTCACTTGCCTCAGGCAGCACATGATACTTGTCAAAATAAAGGAATGAATTTGATAAATAATTAACCTTCTTGGTTACATTCATATCGGAGGTAGGAAATAGGATGTGTACATTTTTACTTGGATGACAATGTATTTAAATCCTATGGTATTACATTTGGGAAAAAAGAGATGTTACATTCCCTTTTTACAAATATGTGTATGTTCATTTTGCTCAAGGCAGCATAAGATACGTCTCAAAATAAAGAAATGATTATTATAAATAATTACTTTTCTTCCGTATATACATGTCAGAGGTAGGAAATAAGATGTGTACATTTTTACGTAGATTACAACGTAGTTAACTCCTATGGTAAAACGTATGTGAAAAAAGAGATGTTACATTCTCTTTTTACAAATAAACATATGTTTACCTATTAAGAAATTCAATGGCGTTAACAAATCTTGGGTACATTTATAAAAGTATACCCATGAATTTCAAAGCCCAATCATTTTACACACTTGAGAAATTTGAAAAAATAGAGATTGTTTAATATTTACTTTTAAAATCATAAAATTTATTTTTGCTTTTACTTTGCAAAAAGTAAAGAGATGTGTATTTTATGAGATTAAGAATTTAAATTAAAAAAAACAAAACAACAACACTCGCATCTGTTAAAACGATTGCGCGATTCTTCTTTAGATAAAAGAATTTTTTGTTTTACGATTTTCTGATAATATATAATTTAAAAAAAAAAAAAATGCAAAAAATGTGTTTAAATTTTTGCTGAAGATATATATCGAATTCCTATAATATAAATTATTTTGATGTATATTTTATAGAGTTTTCGGTGTAAATTTAAGGTAATTTTTTAAAAACAATTTTTAGAAAAAAAAAGTTGTAATTCAAGGGCACAAAAGGGTTAAATCTAAAGTATTTCTCTAACGTAGTAATTGTCTCTCAATTAACTTCTTTAGTGACAAAAGGGATATAATTAGTAATAATTTAGACTGTGTATTTTACGGTCATGTTTAGAGGGGAAAAAAGTAGTATTTGAGGGTGAAAGGGGGTAAGGTAGTCCTATAATATTTAGCAGATAAATACTTCTCAAAACTTAATGATGTTAGAAACGTAAATATCATTACATTTTTAAAGTTATGAAGTGTGATGAGTTTTTGCAATAGCAGTTAGAAATTATCGCAAAGGATCTACCTTTATTATCCCGATAACATCGGGGTATTTATTCTAAATATAAACTTGTGAAAAATGACTCCTCTACTTCTACGTATTAGATTTATGAATACGAATTTTTTTTTTTTACTGCAAAAAGTCATAAAGTATAACACGTTTTAATTTGAGTTAAAAAGAGAGGCCCGGTGTGGGCCTGTCCACAAAGTGCCATCTTAGTCATGGATAATACGGGGCTGGAGGTCACATGAAGTCATTCAGGTAAATAGAGTTGAAATTTTATAGCTGTACTGTTAAAATCGGTTGAAAAATGGCGGCGACCTAGCCTTTGAAAATTTTAGACCGGCCCGAAATAGACTGTATGCTATTAGGCTACTTTTAAATTCACCCTAATTTCATTATTGGACTATGAAACAGTGGCGTAGCTAGGGGGGCGCGGACACACCCGCTGTCAACATCTCAGGGGGGGGGGGCACTCAATTGAAAAATTGTATATTTGCAGAGCACACACTGGTCGTACAACCGATTTTTATAAATGGATAACCAATTACACAGTCATTTTTCACACATGTAAACAATCCCAATGCTTGATTTATTAAAAGTTGTATAATGATGGGTCAGAAATGAAGTGACCCTATAATTAGGTCAGAAAAACACCTTTTAAAAATGACTTTTTATCCATCTATAGGGCTAACCAGTGATGTAGCTAGGGGGTACGAACCACAGTGGGTGACACAAACCCAGGGGTGACACCAAATTTACAAATTGCATATTTACACGCACTCAACGCTCGGTCTAATGGAATTTCTTAAAAGGATAACTGATCACACGCACATTTTCCACACGTGTACCTTATCCCAATGATGCGCCAGAAAAACCTTTTTGACCATGATTCATCGCCTACTGAAGTGTTCGGTATCTTTTATAAATGACAGGAAGCAATAGTTATATAAATTCTGAGAAATAAAGCTTTCCACTGAAACCAAATATGATATGGTCGGACGATTTCAAGTAAATGAATCGAATTGGTAAACATTTAAAGCATCAACAATGAATTTTTACCCATTTTTAAGGTAAAAAAAAATAATGTTTTTCAAAATTCTCTAATAATTGTTAATAATTAATTTAAATATATTGAAATTTTAAAAAAAAACAACATGTTTTTGAAACCAAATCTATCGAAACCAAGAGATCCTCAAAAATATTTTTTTCGCGGATTCGTTACTAGCACCACCTCTCAACATTAGAGCACGATTGTTAACAGCACAAGATCTTTTACATGCTGTCTGTGATTTCACGTTACCTTTGGGATTATCTACTTTAAGGAACTTAATTTTAAACAGAAGTATCTGCAGACAAAAGGCTTTACTTTTGACAAAGTGGTGACCAACCGAGTGGTCTTAAGATTGTTTCTGCATGAAAAGCGCTTTCACTTTGTGGAACATGCTTTTGAAAATGTACTTTTAAAATCAGACTCATATGGAATTTTGGTAGAGAGAACACAAAGGTTTAAGAAGAGAATGAAAGAAGATCAATTTAATAGATGCCGCACTCTCTCTGCGAGAAGAAAAGAGAAGGGAGATGCGACTGTGCATTGCTCGCTTTCATTCTGAACTCCAGATCAAATCATTAGTGATCAAGTAAGCAGCAGATATGTTTGGGGCTGTTCAACTCAAGAACTACTATCAGCAAGTGAAGAAGAGTTATTGGTGTGCGTTCCAAAATTAACTTCTTTCTATGATGAGTTATCAGAGGACGAACTCTCAAAAGAAATACCTAGGCTTAGAAGACATTAAAGGCTGTTGATATTGACTTTTACAAATGCAAGGACTGGTCATTATTTAATTTTTTGAAATTCACAGCTGATTGGGATGTCCTAGAATCTCTTCCAATACTCTCGCTAGGCCTTCCATTGTCCTCTTCTTCTATATATTAAAGGCCCGCAATCAATTTAGTGATCATTCTCGGTCTTATCTGTGTGTCTGAGGCATCATGTGAGCGGAGCTTTTCAAAACTAAGGCTTGGCTTATCAAGACCTATTTACGATCCACCATGGGAAGTCAAGGCTTTCTGATCTGGCTCTACTATCAGTTGAAAGTGATACGGTGAAGGATATTGAATTTGATCAGGTGATTGACAGATTAGTAACTTTGAAGACAATGAAAGGAAAATGTTTAATAAAGTAAATTTAATGTAAATATAGCTATAACTTAACGTTATTACTTATTCCTCTATATTTCAAGTGCTCATGATCAATGTATTGATAATTCTTGCTCATATACATTTTGAAATACAGTTCTTAAATGCGTTTACCTCCTGACCTGTAATTCATTTGTTTTTTGTTCTTGCCATTGTTATACAGTGGACTTATTTTAACAATAACAAATCCATCTTGAAAGTCGTTGGAGGGGGGCCATTCTGATTTTACCGCAAAGGGGGACACCGACCCTAGCTACGCCTCTGGTATGAAGGATTATGTCTACCAAGTATGGCCTAGATCGATCAAATTACCGTGGAAGCACTTGTTATTAACGAAGTCTATGGATATTTATATAGCTCATTTAATTAAAAAAAAATAAAATTGGAGCCCCAGCCTCAAAATAGTGGATAATATGAGTTCAGCACCCTTCAGTATTTGAATAAGGATAATGAAATGCATGTTCATTTAGTTTGGTCTAGATCAGTGGTTCTTAACCTTTTTGGAAGTTCCGAACCCCACCAGTCCCATACGCGCATTCACCGAACCTTCTTAATAGGAAAAATAAAATATGATTTTTTTTTTCTGATTTTTTTGGGACCTCCGCCGAACCCCTGAGACTGATTCACCGAACCCCTGGGGTTCGATCGAACCCATGTTAAGAACCAGTGGTCTAGATTCATTCATTCATACATGAGTATTTATTGATAATTTTATTTACATAGGCTCTAGTGGGGAAAATAGAATATAAGGCCTCCCTGGTCCCAAATGGAATACTATGTAAATTTCAAAACCTCCAAGTAATTAATTCTGGAAAGTGAAGAATATGTGTGCCAAATTTAGTCATGAAACATCAATCTATGCCATCTTAAAAAAAAAAAAAACAACAACCAAAAAACCCATTCCATGTTAAATTCGCCCTTGTTGAGGCGCTCATTCTCAACATTTTCTATGTTTTTGAGAAAACACCACACTATGTTAAGGCGGGATCAAATAGTACTACACAACTTAAGGAAAAACCCCAGGGATATCTGTACCACCCCCACCCCCCTCCCCAACCATACTATGAGTCAGCGACCAGGAAGTAATAATTTTTAAGAAAACATTTTAAGCATGCAAACGCTTGTTATACCATATTCTACCTTAACCTTGACTTGTATTAGTCTGATTAGTAAGCTTCATCGCTTTATCTATGTATATACAAATGAATGTCTGTATGTTTGTATGTCTCGTATGCGCTACTACACAATTCATGCGATTGCGACAAAACTTTGGTGAGTTGTTGTCCACATAACCGGCCATTTAATGGAGTAATTACAACCTTTATAAAATTGTCCGTTTTCAGCCGTTTTTTTCCTTATATGAGCTTTGTACAAAATAATTTCCATATGCGCTCCCACGCCATTTATCAGATAAAATATTGGTGAGATGTTGCGAGCAAGCCCGAAAAGGTTGCTAAATTATTACAATCGTTTTAAAATATTCAGTTTTGAGCCAGGGGCCCTATGTTCTTTTTTTCTCATATGACCTATATACATATATTTTCAAACCGTATGCGCTCCTACACCATTCTTGCCATTGCGACAAAACTTGGTGAAATGTTTATGCATAAGACCGTGCATTTTACTACCATTTGTTAGAATGCAATAAAACTTTGGAGAGATGTTGTGCGCACGCCCGCAAAGGTTTTTTAAATTATTACAACCATTTTAAAATATTCCGTATTTAGCCAGAGGACCTATGTTCGTTTTTTTTTCTATATAAGCTAAACAACTATAATTTCAAACAGAGCCAATACACGGATGGATAGCTTTTTAATCTAATACAAACAGTGACATTAAATTGTGTGTGTAACATATTAAGTAGGTTTCTAAAGTAATACAACAATTCTACAATATTCCGTTTGTGGCCAGGGGCCCTAAATTCGTTTTCTACCCTTTTATTATCTGTATATTTATCGCATGCATTTCTATACCATTCAACCGATTGTGATAAAACTTGGTGAATTGATATGCGCACTACCGCAAAAGTTTCTAAATTAGAAAAAAAAAACATTTTACAATAATCCGTTTGGGCCAATGAACCTAATTTCGGTTTTTCTTCTAAGAGCTTTATAACTATAATTTCAAACAGAGCTATGGCATGAGTGGATGGAGCTGAATCCGCCGGCCAATTTTTCTAATATAGTACAACCATTTTACAATATTCCATTTAGGGCCGGGGGCCATAAATTCCATTATTTTCTTATTCAAACTATAAAAATAAATATTCAAACAGAGCTGTTTCATGGGTGGATGTAATTGAATCAAATATAATAAAAAACACGACATTTCTGTTTCTGTGTTACATAATAAGGAGGTTTCTGAATTAATGCAACCATATTACAATATTTGGGCAGGGGGCCTTAAATTCGTTTTGTTCTCCTAAATGAGTTTCATCAATATAATTTAAAACGGAGCTATCAACTTTATCGTCCTTGAAAAAATGCAAACAGACAGCAAATTTGTAGTAAAGCAGAGAAAACTCGTTTTTGCATTTTTAGTGTACAGAGTATTTTTTTGTTATTTTTATAAATAAGTTTGAATTTTGTGACGGATTTTACAATCGGATATGACGTTGAAAACGTCTTGTTTTTTAAATTAAAAGTATTTCTTAAAAATATAGTCTTATAATTTCAAAGTTGTTTTGTGTTATGTAAAGACATTTTACATCAATCGATGGTTTCTCAAGTAATTAAATAACATACTAGACAACGTAGGTAATGAACTATGGTAATATCGAGGTTTTTACGCTGGAATTTATGATCTATAAACTAATGTGAAGCTGTACAACTGGAACTCTACTGCCAACAATGAACGTACCTATTGTGCGAGGTTATCATGTAAAAAGGTGGGAGATCTTTACGTGTGAAAATTATCAACATTAGGTCTATCGTATATAAATTGAATCAAATACAAACAGCGATATTTCATTTTGTGTGTGACCTAACAAGTTGTATTAATTGTGAAATGCCATTGCTAATAACAGATATCACATGCATTTGTAATATTCGTCACAAAGAAATACTTTTGCTGTCAAATCAATTATGCCACACAAACGAAAAGCTATTGGTTTTTCTACACCTAAAGCACGAAAGAAAAAGTCATCACGAGCTTCAGAAACATTCGAGCAACGAGAGGCAATACGGGAAACCGCTCGAATACGCAATGCTCAAACCCGTTCTTCTGAAACATTCGAGCAACGAGAAGCAGGACTGGTAACCGCTCGAGTACGCAATGCTCAAACCCGTTCATCTGGAACAGTCGAGGAACGTAAAGCAAGACAAGAAACCATTCGAGTACGCATTGCACAAACCCGTTCATCTGAAACAGTAGAGCAACGGGAATCAAGACGCGAAACCGCCCGAAAAAGCAATTCTGAAACCCAGTTGTCTGAAACAGTCGAGCAGTGAGAAACAAGACTGGTTTCCGATAGAGTACGCAATACTCGATCCAGACGAACACTGCACGCTAAATTAAATCTTAGTGCATTCCATCACGATGGTAATCATGATTACAGTCTTCATCTATGTGTGGTTATTGTAAAAATGGATCCTCTATGCGTGTATTGCAGTGCCCTCATATTTAAAATGTAAAAAAAGAGAAAATTTGCTGCGTGGGTGGGAAAGTGAAATTTCCAGAATTACATTCACCACCGGAACCATTATCGACGTTGGTATCAGGTGACACAAGCCAATCGAAATATTTCTTGGCAAACATACGCATGTACAATTCATGTTTCCAAATGACATCGTTCGGTGCAACAAATATCGTACGCGAGAATTACATACCAACATTTTAAGTGCAAGGGCCAATTTTCATCGTGCAAGGTCTCTGTTGCCACTGCCAAACACAGATACCACGGGTAGATATATTATCCTCATTAGCTTAACATTTTTGTTGTGTTCTTCTAATTCTGCCTTTTGGATTTTATTGCGATTCTGTAATTTGGGCGTTCTTCTAATTATAGCACTTGGTGTTCTTCAAATTCTATACCTTGGGAAGTGTAATTCTATCTTTTAGATATGACCTCCACATTTAATTTTGGTAAAGATTCATTTGCGTCAAAATGTAAATAAAAGGTAATTTTAAAAATTGGATGCCAGAGCGACAAAGCTAGGGATCCTAACAATATTCAATTTAATTATACAAATAAATTTCTATAGAAATACGAATTTGAATTTTGAGCAAGAAAAAAAAAAGACTATTTCAAATTACAGCAAGTGAAAAGGTACACGCCTCAAAAATACAAATGGGAATTTACACGTACAATTATATAACGTCTCGTATATATTAGGAGAAATTAAAAACAATCTCTCTCTTGCTCTATCTCCGTGTTAAGAAACTTGGCCGCCAATATATAGGGAATCAACCAGCACGATCTAGTTAAGAAATTCTAGAAATTGCGACACACGATGACATTCTTCAGAACAAATAGAACACATTCGAACGTAAACAACATGTTCCCAACCAAGTGAGAGTGTTGGTAAGGCAATGGAACATTAACGCGGTGACGTCAAAATCAAGGGCATATTAGGGGAGACAAGCGGTTTTGGCTAAAGATAGATCTAATATGAAATGCAAAAATAGGTCTAGACATATGCTTTACTAGGCAATTAATAAGAATATAACTGAACTTGTTTTATAATGAAAAAAGTAATTTCTGAGATACTATATTTAACTATTTGATATCTTATGGATAAAAACAAGAGCTGTTACAATTGGAGCTGTTATGCCTGAAGGGTATCAAGAAAAACGCTTTCAGCTTTAATATGCTGCCGTGTGCCAAGTTATGCTGATGACCAACAGTTTTGAATATCCAAGAGTAATTGAGGTCTGAGAACTATAGCATTTATTTGTGAGCACAAATTAGGGAAAAAGGGAAAATATAGAATGGCCAGAAGCGACAGTTGAAAGAAGTCTTGTAATTTTGCCTTTTACAAGTCGGCTCTCCCCTTGGGCGATCTTCTTACGCATATCGGGCTGGTCGCATGGTCTTCCCTGAAATAGGAAATGCGTGGACGTGTAAGAGAGCGTTGAGTCAGCGTCACGTGACGGCCAATCGCAGCGCATGAGCGGATGAGTAACCAGCCTAATCGAGTCGCAGCGCGCCCCTTTGTCCTACTTTTTAATTCAATGTGTGTACATGTGCTATAATAGTGGGGATTACCCAATTTATCACAGACACACGCATAGTACTATACGCCTGTGTGTAACCCATTTACTGTTAAGTGGCACATTGCCATACGCATAACGAGAAAGATACACGTTTCTAACATATATGATCGATTACCAGATGAAATAAGTGGAATTAAATTGAAACTGTCGCATATGTGAGATTTATCTCAGTGGACCTCAGCCGAATTAGAAGAGTGTAGGATGCTTTAATCAATAAACACGCTCAGTAAATAAACTCTGTTTATTTAAAATCTCAATGCTGTCAAGAGATGAAGTCATAAATATCTTTCTTTTATTGTCTCTATTTCAGATCACGTTAGTGTGATGATAGTCTTCAAACAAGAGCTTTCTTCCACCAGTTACATACGTAAAAATGTGTTTGTACCGATCAAGTAAATTAATGTCAATTATTTTCATATATTTTTTCGCCATTTTGCTCCTTGAAATTGAAAATGTGCAAGAAATAGGCGAAATCGGAAGACATTTAGTCCGCTTGATTAAAGACCATTGCAAAGTTCAAGAAAGAAACCGGTCAATGGAGCTAGTCAGCAAGGTTGAGTCTACAATGACGATTGTTGACATTTTCTCACTCTACTTGCATAAAGTTCAAGGTCGAACCAAAGATAAACGAGAAACCTATTTGGTGTCCCATGCAGAAGCAGATCTTACATCAACATTAAGTTTTCCCCCCGATATTAACGATAACGATCTAAATAAACTTTTAATGTTTTTAACAATGGTAAGTATTGTGTTGTATAGTCAAAACCTGCTTAATCTGGAAATACCAGCATGTGGTGAGACCGGTGGTTATTCGGTTTATTCTCAAAAGAACTCGTTATTCAAACAGCTGGTATTTTCCAATCTAAACACCTCCCTCTCCAATCTGAAAGCCCGAGTGTATAATACGGACATTAGAAAAATCCGTGCACCAGTATTTAAGGACACGGGCCGTTTTAACGATGCCTTCAAGCATCATCCCTTTCCAGAATGGTTATTTTCTTTTGATGGCAACGTACGGAGCACAGTTGTGAACTTATATCCTCTGCAGAGTTTTTTCCGACTGGCAAGTTTTCGCCCTCTCTCAACGACGCCATCGTCCAGTCCGGGACTCTACTGCAAGCTGTCCAGCGCAGGATTTAGATATACCCGCGATTCAATCGTTGTCTGTGAAAGTTGTAACAAGCGAGAAGATATTAAAAATTTTAATTCCGATCCGAGTTGTCCCGAGTACCATGAACCTGGCTGTTCATATGTTGCGTCTGCAACGGCCGGACCGAAACCTACACCAACACGAAGCGACGGAGAATGTCGTGATTTATATGTCGTAGAAAATGACGGACACAACGGTGGATCAGAAGACATTGAAGCGGACGGAGAAATAAGTTGCATGTCAAGCCCACGAGTGAGTAATATACAAACTACGAACAAGGAGCAGACGAGAAATCCCGTCGAGCATTTTCCTAAGAACGATCTGGATAATGTAAATGAAAATGTAAGTCACCTCGGCGAAGTAGATGCTGGTTTTGATGAGCTTCTCTCTTTGGGATCCTCACTGAGTGCTGAAGCAAGCCTCTCATCAACAATTCACAATGAAAGTTTTAGTGATGATGGTAAGTGACGCCAGAAAATTTTCACGTTTTTTTTATCATTACGTACTTACGCCTTGAAGAGCAAAGCATACAATAATAAGCTCACTTTTAAAGAAATCTTACTATTTGCGATACAAGTTTCGTGAATGCAAATTTTCCTCCGTTCCCTAGATGAGTCATCAACTTCTGATTATTGGTCTTTGACCAGTGAAGAAACGGAAGCTTTAACTGTTTCACGTTTAAGAGATGGCCCGCCCAACGATTGGATTGAACCGGACAGAAATACAGGTTAGTAGCTGTTTTGAAAAAATTAATAACTTGTCTTACCAATGAATGTAAACACGATACGCACCCTAGAGCAATATTCACATATAGCTGATACTCTTGGTTGAGTGAGAATTCATGTACCTTTTTTTTCTGTACAACAGCAACTTTTGAGAAATGTGACAATCTGATATTTGTGGCATGTTTAAATTATTATATACCGTTCCATTTAATTGGGACAACAACAGATGTAAACACATTCATTACAACTTTGTTACGAAGATTAATGGACAGAGCTTATATAATAAGCTAGTTCAATAAATAAAATGGAATGGAATTGTGTAATATAAAATCTTGAGCTCAGTTCAAACATTCATAACTTGTAGGTACACATAATTATTGTTTAATAAATAGCCATGAGCTCCTAATTATTGTTTTTGTAATTCATCACCTGTTTCATAACTCCAGTTGAGAGCGAGTTCTTTGTTCCTGAAAGAGTTGGCGAACTTTACGAGTTGAACTTTGTCTTGGAGTCGGCGAAACCAACATGTCAGAAGAGTCCTAATCATTTGGGATTCGTTAGGATGAGACATTTAACCCTTGAAGCGCTGCCCAAAAAGATAAGATACAGAGAAGTTTTAAATCTAATACGGCACAGCTCTAGACTCGTGGTGAAGCTAATCGTGTCTGTGACGAGCAAGGCCCGAATGACCGACCCTAGTTCACTGGACGCAGGCTTAAGAAGGAGGGTAGGTACTGGAAGTCTATTTGAGAAAAAATGCTTCGTAGATGCGTTAGACGAAACCGCCACCGAAACACGTAAATCCGGGAAGATTTTCATAGAAACGCATCGGAATTTGATCTACAATGATGAGGAGGCCCGAGGTTGTACCGCGTACTTTACATTCGACTCGGACGCTAACTTGGGTCCAAAGAAGCTGAAGGGGGTTAGAATTGAACACAGCCCGGTTCTGGGAGACGATAGATCTTTTCTAGTCTGCACAACCGAGGACCTTGCGTTCTTTGACCTGTTGATCAGGTGGCAGCAGGAGTTCGACAGGCAGGCGGAGCGGCTGCCGCGTGAGATTCAGTCCTGTTTAGTGGGTAGGGTCATCATAGTCAGCTATCCTCACGGCGGTGAACAAATGGTTTCATTTGGGAAATCGACTAGGATGAGCTACGCCATTGCTTCCGTTGAAAGAGATGGGAAAATGAGTCACAATTTGACAGAAATGAGATACAACAATCAAGGTAATTATGGATAAACACAAAGTATGGTTTTGTTATTGATTTTAAATACATCATCTAAACTATACCCAATTTTTGTTTCGTATAAATCCTTTGTAGGCATTATTCATTTAGTTAGTATAATGTCCCATCCGCTTTTACACCGCATATTTATTTCACCAACTTTTCCAGAAAAAAGCTTAATAAAATATAACACATCAAACATACTTGCGCAATTTTTTAAAATGAATCTCATTTAGCGCAGTTATCGGAAATTTTATTTCATGAAATCAGTGGCATCATATTTCCTTTATTTCCCCCCTTGAAAAATAGGAAAAACATATTTTTGTGGGTTGGGGTGGTGTTGTTAGGGCTGAAAATTTAATAGCATTTTATGTCAAAGAGTCTATGTGCCAAGTTTCAGCTCAATAGGTTGACGGGTAGTGGGTCAATTAGCCGGTCCGAAGATTTTGCCCAAAACACACAAAAGAGAAGTTATATAACATTTTTTTAAAGCTTAAATAATGAACATAAATTGTACATTCGGAATGCCTATTCCTGTTTAGTTATATTTTATTGGCAAGTACGTTATTCAGATCGATTCATAGTTAGCCTCAGAACATCGCTCTTTACATGCAAGGGAGTTAAATTAAAAAAAAATTACATCCTTTTAAGAAGAAGAGTTGTGTTATTCCCCCTGAATTCCTAAAATGTGTACTCGAACGTTCAATGATCTGCTCTTAGCTGGATCTGACCATCGGCTCTTCAGACATGTGTTGATGTACACTGCGGATACATGCCCTGGGTGCAGTGGCGCCCCTGTCATTACATTCAAGAAATCCTCGGACCACTATGCTCACGAATTTTGGATGCACCATGGGATATCTGCACAAGACGACTTCAACGTCTCTGTTATGAAAGGTATTGTATTGATGTCACCACTTGGTCTACTTGTATATAATATTATCGTTCGAAGACAAAAAAATGCCGATAGAGAGATTAAATTAAATAATACCTAAAGAGGTTACTTTTTTTTTTCTTTCTAAAAAGCAATTTATTAAAATGAAATTCATGTAAAGAATCACATTAAAGAGTAAATATATACTATTTTGTAACATTCAACATCATAAAGTACTGAATATAATTAAATATAAAATGACGATGTGCATCATGACACTTAACGGTCTATTTAAATCAACTTTTCTCAGAAGGTTTAGAACCAGTTTTTCAACACATCTGTAGATTTCTCCTAACATAAATTTTGTTTTTTTTAAAAAAAGCTTCGTGCACAAATTTATATAGTTAAGGAGTCCGCGGAGGTCTTTCAACAATTTTGAGGACTCCTTAGAGATGGGCATCGAAACAATTTTTAAAAGTTCGTGTTCGTTTAGGTTCAGTAAAAATTTGAATTCGGGCTCGCTTTGGCTTGGCAACTGCTTAAGTGCATGGTTCGGTTCAATTCGGTAGCAACCGCGATTTGAATTTTGCTTGGTTTTTAATTTGGATAAAAAAAAAAAAACGATAGGCTACATTAAAAGAAAAACAACATTTGCGTTTAAAATAAAAATATTGAAATTCACTTAAAATGTGTAGAATATATTTTCTTTAGCTATCATGGACAACGGGATTTATACAATTATAAATGAAGGGGTGGGCCACTAGAAGTTTAATGAAAAAATAAGTAAACATAAATGTGTATTTGGGTTTAATTTGAGTGTTTTAGGCTTATTAATAGTGCGATGCAAAAAATAGTTCATTAATCCTCTAAAACTAGAATGCACACTGAGAATTTCTTGCACAATGGGTTTGAGTTTTAAACAAATTCTAATTTTGTTTGTCTCTGAATGATACACGTAAATGGCACTGGATAGAAATATTCAACTACAATGTTTTAATTTGTCAACATTAATAAAAATTAAGTCTATGCTTAAAAATATCATTTTGGCTTTAGAAAAAAACAACAACAAAAAAAAACAACAAAAAACAACAACAGAAGAAGGCATTGCAATATTTATGTTTTGTAGTTTTAATTAAAATAAAACATTTCTGGCAAAGTAGGGATGTGCCAAATTCGTAAAACATTGTCGGTTCTGACAAGTTTGCGATATGCCCTTTCGCTTTGGTTCGTACTCGTTTAATTCGGGTACGGTCGTCAGTTTGGCAGTAAGGTTCGCGTTCGGTGTAATCGGTTTGGGTTTGGTTCGATTCCCGACTCTAGGCTCACTGCGGTGAACGCGCTGAGAAAAGCTAATTTAAAGGATATAATTTCATTTTTGTTGTTTGTTTTAACTTTGAAAAATTTCATTTAAAACCTAAAAAAAAAAAGAATGACACGAGATTAACAGCAACTGAGCCTAGGAAGCTATCCTCGAGGAATTTGCAGACACTGATGCGCATGTCCAGTGCTGTGGTGAAGAATCATGCGCACTTGATCTGAACTTTTGATGGTAAAGAAGTTCAGGATCTCTTCAGTTGAGTATGCTCTTTGGTTGCAGATTCTAGTCCCTGAACATCTGTAATTTTATAGAGCATACAATTTACATACTCAATCTAAAAAAATAAATTAATAAACCAACAAGCAAACAAAAAAAAAAAAGAAAAAAAAACAACTACAAAAACAAAACAAAATGCAACAGTTGTCACATGTGTTTATTAATAACCATTTTAAGTTAAAAATATTGTCAGGTCAGGAAGCCAAAAGATTGTTTTACATAGCGAAAGCTAAAAAATTGCTAGCAAAAGCTTCTTCTAAAAAAAAAAATATACATATTTTTTTAAAAGTTGGAATAAATTTTAATAAACATTATTTTTCCATAGCGTTTACAGGAGAACAAATTCAGACCTGCCGTCAACTTGTCCTTCCTAAGAGGTCGACACTTGCATCGCCATTCGTGAATCAGGCTATTAACTCGGCAACTCCTTCATGTTCAACATCCCATTCAAATTCTCTCCCATTTAGACTGACCACCGCAGCGTACCCTGTTTATGGTGCTTTCCAGAAGAGATTAGAAAGCTACGGAAATTGGCCCGCAAGTCATATTTTTAAAGATGCAGACCTTGCAACTGCGGGATTTTTCTATGCTGGTTAGGATAAGAAAATTGTTATTGTTAACTTTATTTTTACATTTGTTGGAGTCAAGTTGATAAAAACACGTGATTTACGTCCTGTAATGAGTTAGCAAGATTAGTTAGCTTTAGCAAGATTCGATTAAACTTTATTCATCTCTAAATTTTTGCACACTAGTACTCTTAATTCAAATTCATTGTACATGTTACATGTTTTACATACAATTATTTTATAGAAATGTAATCTCTTCCAGTAAGTTGAATGAAATATCTTGCCCTTAGGGTATACAAATAGACCCCAAACTGCCTAAAGCAATTGATAGTATTAAAAGATGAAACACTGCTTAGTTGTTGTAGTAGTTGGGTTAGCAGTGTCTGATGTAGCAGTATTAGCAGCAGCCTTAAAATAAAAACGACAGTAATAATGATACTGATAGCAAAAATAATACTAACGTTACCATTATTATTATTATTATTATTATTTTCAAAATAAGAATCACTTGAGTAAAAATATACTTTGTTCAGACAAGATGACATATTATGAAGCTTCATCGCAGACTTAACTCAGCGTACACTTTTGTTTGTACAAGGTTATGCTGACTGTGTCCGCTGCTTTCACTGTGGTCTTGGCCTGAGGTCTTGGAAGATGGGAGACGACATTTTTACAGAACATTCGCGGCACAGACCGACATGCGAGTTCCTGAAAGCACAGATTCATTCAAGAGCGAGTGCGAGCCCAACTCAAGATTTTGCTAATGGTCAGCGTTCTTTATGTAAAACAATATTAAATATACAGTAGTTTGTGGCATTTTGGGGGCTGGTAAGAGCTGGAAGTTTCACAACGAAGTCAGATTGAATACAAAAATCGCTGATTTGTGACGGAAGAAGCCATTTTCAAAAATTATGTCTGCCAAGTAAATTAGTTCAGGAGCTCGTGTCCGTGTCATTAAATACAAGCAAACGAAAGAACAGTATCTATTCCTGGTAAGGGCGGCAGCTTACCAACTTTGATTTCGTAATAAAGCAGTAGGCATTAAGATTTGTTTCACTATTTGAAAAAATTCATTATAAGCTTTCAAAGTTTTCCCCTAAATAATAAGTGGTCTCAGGATGAAAGAGTAAAAAAAAAAAATAATAATAAAAAAATAGAAATACATACAAAAAAAAAACCTTAAAAAAAACCCAGCGCTTTTATTAAAATGCACATAAAGGTAAGAAGCATTATTTTTGAGACACACAAAAAGTTTGTTACAATTACATGTCTAAAAAAAATAAAAGTGTAATCCCCAAACATGGTAAGGACTATTAAGATTTGTTTCACTATTTGAAAAAATTCATTATAAGCTTTCAAATATTTCCCCTAAAAAAAAAATGGACTCAGAAAGAAAAAAAAAAAAAAAAAAATAATAATAAAAAAATAGAAATACATACAAAAAAAAAACCTTAAAAAAAACCCAGCGCTTTTATTAAAATGCACATAAAGGTAAGAAGCATTATTTTTGAGACACACCAAGAGTTTGTTACAATTACATGTCTACAAAAAATAGAAGTGTAATCACCAAACATGGTAAGGACTGCTACCAGAAAGAAATGCTCAGCATTCAAGAGAGACTGTCGCTGAACGCCTTTTAAATTTCAGACAAATTTCCAAAAGTGATCTCCATGTTTCAGAAGCTAAAATTTATTTAAAATCTTCATGTTCTTAGACGCCCCACAATGTTAAAGGAAAAAAAAAACACACAAAATGTCGGCACAGCAGTCTCCATGTTTGTTCTACCACCCTTGTCTCTTAAGTTTTTGTATAGTAGGCCTACTCATTTTAAGGGATGGGAGTTTTATTATTTCAGTAGAAATGATCAGAACGGGACAGACATATTGAGAGGAAGAATTAGCAATGTAGAGAAATCACAAGATGCGTGAAAGTAATCAGGATTTGATAAAAAGATCTCTGTTTCATAAGCGTGGCGTCACTTGTCTTAAAGTCGTAGAGAATTTTTTTTATAAAGTACTTTTGAATAGTTCAGCTTTAATGTGGAAAAAGTATTTGCAAATACACGTTCACGTAACTAAGAGAAATAATAGTAAAATAAAAAATATTTCCGATTTATATTTAGATTTTTTGGGGGGATACACGAATCCCATAATAACTTATAACTTACTTTGTTAGGTTATCGTATGTTCATAACACGTTGAGCTACTCTGATTTTACTCAAAATTCGTAATGCGTTAACTCGTTTAAAAATAGAAAAAATAGAGATCAGAAATGGTTGATGAATATAGCTGAGTTATAAATTCTTTTAAGTTGATAAATGTAACATATATCCACAAATTTAGGACAAAAGTGTGTAAATTATATTTTTATGTAAAACTTTTTTTAAAATTTTTTTTTTTACATTTATATTTTCCCTCAACTTGTTTAAATATTATATAAGTAAACTAAACACTATCTCAGAATATTTGTCTACTTCAGAGATGCTGACCAACAATGCTAGAAGACCAGTGACGGATAGCCCCAAGACTCTGACCATGATGGTCACAACCGAACAAACCCCCACGCTGCCGCGACATTCACCCAATACACCATCGAACGAATATGACAGAGGACACGAAGCGGAGGAACGCATCGCGGGACTGACAGAATCACTTCAGAACGTTGACTCGACCAGTCGGGATTTAAAGGATAGTCTAGAGAATCAGAAAGGTAAGTGTTTGAAAAAAAAAGATTTTTTTTTTTACCTGGTTTAAAATAACCACAACAGATCAGTTGCGCAATATTACGAAAACTAAAGTTTAACAGTTATGTTTAATTTATTTAAAAAAAAAAAAATTACAACAGAGACTGGCTATTCGTTATTATAAATTTGAATGTTGCATTAAAACTGTCTACAAACTAATATTGACTGCTAATATCAGATACGTTCGCAAAGAGCACAATGCAGAATAACTTACTTGCACAAAAAAAAAACCACAAAAAAAAAAACAAACAAACAAACAAACAAACAACAACAAACACACACACACGCACGCAAATCACGCCTAAATGGAAAGCCATGAATATAGACAACGTAACATTCAAGTATTAAGGAGATTATAGAGAGATACAGAAAGAGAGAGAGAAAGAGAGAGAGAGAGAGAGAGAGAGAGAGAAAGACAGAGAGAGACAGAGAGAAAATGTATGGTTTTGATAATTAAAAAGACGACGTGACGTCGTTGAAATAACACCTTATCATCTCCTGGCAAATAAAATCGTTTTCATCTACATACAAAAATACTACCTTATATGCTCTCGTATAAGTCACATGAGTGCATAGGTTGCATACTTAGTTTGTGAACTAACATGATTTTGTTTACAGGTCAATAAAACTAATATTTATTTAAAAAATGACATGACATTGGGGTAGAAAAAAGGTGGACCTATACTTGAATATATACGATACACTCGATAACACACTAGAAGAAAAACAACAGGAACTATTCTTCATAAGATCTAATCTAACTCATTCCATCGGCTCAATTCATTTTTCAAGGTAAAAAAAAACAACATTTGAATATGTAGAATGTTTCTAGTGTGGCTTCATTTAAAAATTAAATCGGATACACTATGAGAAGACGCATCCATTGGATAATCAACATCCTACTGCTATAGCTTGTGGTTTTTTTTTTTTAGATTCCGTAAGACGATCATTTTGACAATAATTCAGAAAAAAACAAAACAACTTCAAATAACGGGAGTGATCCCGTCGGATGGCAGCTCCATCAAAATTGGGTAATTTGTTCTTTGCTTAAAATGCTGCTATCAGTAACAGACATACATTTTGTATCTGTGAAATAAGCGTCAATTGATGGATAAGCCGAACCGTGACCAGCTAATTATCATGCTTTCAGGCCAGTGTTTAAAAAATGGCAGTGGCTGGGGTGGGGGTGGGGATTAAGACATCATACATTTAAACCTGACTGAGCGTACGATACTGTTTTGGACAACTGGACACAATAATGAATATTTGGATGATAAATGAAGGACTGTGTTCAAGATGTGTGAAGGAGAAAATAGAACAAGGTATTTGGAAGCTTGAAATAGAAAAACAGGGCACATGTCGTATTCTTATTTGCCCTGTCTGTCCCAGAAAGGCTCTTATCCGAAACGTTCTTATCTTATTGTCCTGTCTTTCTATTCATAGTTTCCACATACCTTGCTCTACTATTTAATATTTGCAGGAGAATACACTATAAACTATTACTTACAATTCCATGACACATTGGGATTTTATTTAGAAAATTTAGCCGAGCGCCTCCTGCAGAGGGAGAACAATGTGCTAAAGGGTCAATTGATGTGTAAGGCGTGTCATGTTAAGCCCATTAAAGACCTGTTTTTACCCTGTGGAGAATTGTACGCGTGTGAAGAATGCTCAGAAAAGTTCTCCAACTGCCCGTCCTGTAACAAGCTCATATTAGGGACCGTGAAGGTCTATTTTACATAAGTGGGTGAGTTTGAAGTTAGCACTTTCAAAGTATACATTTTTGAATAAAATATGTCCAAAAAATATAATAATAATCTAGCACTGGTAGATATGCCAGAGTTGTAAGGTTCATATATTAAAATTTAAAAAAACAACAACATAATTTAATTAGGATGTTTCTTAAAGCAATTTGTTTAGTAGTTTAATCTTCGCATAGTTTAATTAATCCGATCGCCAATAGGACACTAAAACTAGTGCCTTGCATAAAATTCTTTGGCTAAACTGCCATGAAATAACTTTTAAAATATATACACGTGTATTTTATGAAACTTTTATTAATGAGTTTTTTAATTAAATTATGTATGTATTTATTATTATTATTTAATTTGTGTCTCTGTGTGTATGTGAAATCGTTTGTTAAAAAGGAGGCGTGGCCAAATTTATAAAACGATTTCTCTAGCAGAGGAATGTTTATTAATATCCGTATTTCTTTCATTTTTTTTTATTTACAGTCATCAGGAGGTCTTGAAATGAGCAACCGATATCAATATCAGAAGTTGTCACGGACATGAATAGTTTTACTTGCTCGCGTTAAATTTTAACGTTTAAGGGATTAGATGTGCATTACATATAATGTGCGCACTTATTTCTTTTCTTATTAAATCACTGTTAAGAAATATTTATAGACCCGTAAAGAGGGGAGAGGGGTGGGAACTTGATTTCATTTAAGAACCAAAGCTGATCGATCAGTTCCTGTCGTAATGATGAGAGGGCGGTGAACCGCTCGAGATTGTCCCAGGTGACACTCATGGACAGTCGGCCATACGCTATTATGAAATAAATGATTAACCACACCACGACGAGCTGACCGGTCGTGACGGTCCCAAGTCCGTACGAGCCAACAAGGACGATCACAGATGACCCCAGAGGAAAGGAAGAATCAGTTTGAAAATTATGTTTGGATGTTCTTTTCAGTGCAGCTCTGTGTTTAAATCTGCGTGTAGTTAGACTACCCGTTTGTTTAACTTATAAATCACAATCATTTAATAAATCCTTCCCCGGTTCACAATCTTAAATCTATTGTATTCCAATATAAAGCAACCCCTTTTTTCAATCATACCCAATTGGCGTCCATAGATGTGATGTTGTCACAACAGAATGTTGAAAATGAAATTGTTCCGTGGACGCTCATAAATCTATCCATTACTATTTAAATTAAGTTTATTATTTTGTAAAAAAATATATCTCTTTCCACCCGTGTCCTCTGCCCTAAATATATATCTGTAAAAAGTGAGTCTGTTTGTGTGCTTAGTTTGAAGTGGTTTTTTTTGGGGTTTTTTAAAGTTTCACGTTAAGATCAGCAAACACGCAACAGCGACATTAACATGTGAAGCCACGTTTGATCAAAATGTCTATGTTTAAGTACGCTGTGAGATAAAGAATGTCTGAGTGTTGAGTAACGAGTAATGACGTTTTGTGATGTCCCAGATGAGCTTAAAGTGGGAGGGCCAATCACTTCACTGTATCTTTGACCTAAGCTGGGTCAATAACTTCACTGTATCTTTGATCTAAGCTGGGTCAATCACTTCACGGTATCTTGGACCAAAGCTGTAAAGTAGTTTAAAAAGCGTTGATCCAATATTTTTAAAATAGTCTCTTGAATGTGACGGGGTGTATTTTCTCTTAAAGCCTACTTTAAGATTTGGCTTAATGTACCGTATAACTATTCTTATATTTCTTTATGTATATATATATATATATATTTATATATATACACACACATATATATATATATATATATATATATATATATATATATATATATATACACACACATATATATATATATATATATATATATATATATATATATTATATATATATACACAGTTTATACAACTTTAGCATTGTATAATTTATATTTGTATAATTAAAAATTATAAATAGAAATTTCAAAGCCAATGTTGATTGTACCAACATTACCATACATTCTATGAAATTAATGAGGATTCTTTGTAAAGCGACACGCAACATCCTTGACAGATTTAACCAACTACTGCAGAAATACGGCTCATGTCAAGACATTTCATTCGAGGCAACATTTAACATTTCCATCGTGAAGTCTTCTGGGTTTGGATTTTGAAATTTAATGCAAGTTCAACCCAGACAGATGCACGACATTACAAATGTTGATTTCAGCCAAGTGATCTTCAGATTAACGCTCTCAAGTGCCTGGTTGTTGGATCTAGGCAAATTAAAGTTGTTCTAATAGGAATAAATATGAAATATATATATATATATATATATATATAAAGTAAAAATTATATTACATTTTTGAAAAGCTCAGAAAGTTATGTATGCATCTAAAGCTTTTAAAAATAATATTCATGATTGACATTATATTTTATGTAACATGTTTTTGAAACATTTTTAAGTATCTTCTTTTTAGTTCATTGTCGTTTTGGGTGTATAATAAATTTGTTTGATATCGCATAAAGGCAAACATTTATAGCGCATGCTATATGTGATTATAAAGCATTCAGTCTTTGGGAAATGATGAAAAAACGTGTAGAGTCTGGACCGTGGACAGTTTTCTAACTCTTCAGACAAAAATGGAGCATTCTTTATTCAGCGCCTTCGACGTTCCGCTTAAAAGGCGACATGGATTCATCAACAGCTGTATGGAATGTGGATAACATAATGATATGTGACCTAATGTCCTAAATAAACTTTCTTAGACAATGTTGAATTAAATGATACTTCATCGAATGACAGCATATGCATATGTTATATTAGTGATCAGTGTTAACTATGACGATCAGTATATCGATAGAAATGATCAATCACAATAATCACAGACGTGTATCAATGTATGCAGGAAAATTCGCAAACAGAGATGGTTCATTTCTGTGAGGAATCCACGAATACTATATAAAAAAAAGAATGTTATTTTGAGGTTTGCCGTGCCAAAGTTATTTCTTGGTGTTTAAGTGTTAGTTGTTTTTTTTTAAGGCAGTTATTGCGTTTTAAACATATTAATCACAAGGGATTTTACTCGAGTGGAACAGAAAGTCGCTCAACCGTGTGATGACTCCTGCTGGTCGTCCAACAACATTTGTTTCTTTCAGCTTGTGATTATTAGTTTTTTTTTGTTTTTTTTTTTTAACATTTTTATTTAACGAAATGGTATTCTGAATTTTACTTTTTAAACTTTCAAAACCATGAGGTTTATTTACAAATACTATTTTAAAAAAAATATTGTACAACATTATAGGATTGTAGAGATATTTTACAATGTTTTTCATTACATAGCGTGTTTATTAGGGCAGCTATTAACCCCTCTTTTTTACAAAAAAAACGCAAATCTATTTTGTGATTACGCTATAATCACATAAAAGGTAAAGTTATTAATATATTTTTTTCATTACAGCATAGTAGCGAAGTATGCATTTTTTAAAAACAAAATTTACACTTGTTGTTTTTCTACTTTACTCACTTCACTGAAAAACAAAACACTTACATTGTTATAAACCAAACACTTACATTGTTATAAACCAAACACTTACATTGTTATAAACCAAACACTTACATTGTTATAAACCAAACACTTACATTGTTATAAACCAAACACTTACATTGTTATAAACCAAACACTTACATTGTTATAAACCAAACACTTACATTGTTATAAACCAAACACTTACATTGTTATAAACCAAACACTTACATTTTTACAAACCTAAACGTTTTTTGGAAAATTACGTTGACCTTTTATATGTATTTTAATTTAAATGTATAACTTTTTTTCTTCAAAATGCCAATTGATGAGTTCAATTGGAAAATAAAATATTTAATAAAAATCAATAAAAGAGTTTGACTTAGGAAATTGTAGAGAACCTTAATACCAGTGTTTCTCAACCTTACTAATGCCGCGACCATTTAATACACCTCCTCATGTTGCGGTGAACCTCATCCATAAAATTATTTTCATTGGTACGTCATAAATGTGTTTACCGATGGTTTTAGGCGGTGCCATGTGTAAGGGTCGTTTCAACCCCCCCAAAAGGTTCGCGACGCACAGGTTGAGAACCGCTGCTTTAAGCTATAACGCTTGCTTACTCCGTCACTCGTGTTGCAACCCTCAGGTAACAGACCACACGTCGACGGCTACAGCATTTGATATACATTTACGAGCTACTGTGATTCATTTTCACTTACCTTGTAGGCCTACTCATCTCTGACTCTCAAGACTCCCCTTCTCACTACTGTCCAAGTCGGTCTCTCAACTGTCCCGCTGTCCCTCCGACGGTACTCCCACTACTCTACGACTGTGTTCTCCCTCCGGCTGATCTAGTCTCCACCAATGCTCCGCTTTTTATTAGTACCAGAATACGTCCTTCTATCTCCATCTATTTCTCGGTCATTTCTTATTAGCTAGCCACCAGGCCCTGCATTCCAATTTTATAAATATACTGTCCCCGTCACGGGTCATCCTAGCGTCGTCTTTGTTCATTCTGACCCCTTACGACACGGGGGGTCAGTCTTTGATCATGTGAAAATCTTCCATCCACATGTACTAACCAAGTTGCGACTCCACAGTATTGCGTTTTTTTGGTGTTTTTTTTTTGAAACTGAAAATTGTTAATTTTTGTAAGACTATTCTAAAATCATACCAAAATAAGGGTCACTTTCCTTTCTTAGATAAATGAAACGTTGAGTTTTGTGGGACACATTATATATTGGGTGATCGTCGTTTTCACAAATAGTTATATAGACTATATTCAAAAAAAGAATTGGCGTCTCTTTTAATGTCTGTATTTCTGAAGATAGCACGTTCAATTTGTTTTAACATCGTATAAACTATACACACATATATGGATTTAACCTAGCCACTTTCACCCGTAAAAAAATTAAGTTATTAATTCAAATTTGCTTTATTTATAAACGAGATTTTAGTGTCTTCTTCAACGGCGTTTCCTCAAATCTTTTGTTTATATTAGACTCTATATCTTGGTAAAAAAAAACAATGTCCTTATGTTAAACACAGTAGTTAGGTTCAGTTGAGCTACCTCTCGCCATGATACCGACTGACTGCACTGAAAACAAACGAAGTTACATCTAAAATGACATACATTTCGCCGACGGAAAATTGATCGACGGAAATTTGATACCATACCATATATCAAAACAAAATAATGCGTTCATAAAAGAAATTTGACGCAAAATTTTAACATGTGAACTGAACAAAATATTCGACCAGACTTCCTTTCGATCAAATTTCCGTCAATCAATTTCACGTCGAGGAAATTTATTTCAAACAAATTTCCGGATACGGTTCCTGTCAGGTTAAACTATCTGAACGCACAAATGTGAATTTTTCCTTTCTTAAAAAAAACCTCGAAAGAAACGAGCCCTAAAACCAAGCTGTTCGTATAAATCCTTTATATCCCTTCCTGTTTGCGTTTATGTAGCTGTACGTGATTTATCATTTACTAAGAAGAGGTTATGTAAATGGGCGAACTTCTGGAGAAAGCACGTTTCATATATTTCCTTTTTTTTTCCACTTCAAAAAAAATTTATTTCATTTTTTTTACTGCAACACAATTGATCTCCATAACCAAAAAAAAAAAAAAACCACGCAACTGTTGAACAGATTGTATTCCATACATCGTGCCCTTGGAGAAAAAAAAGAGTAAAATAACTTCTGGAGAAAGCACGTTTCATATATTTCCTTTTTTTTTCCACTTCAAAAAAAATTTATTTCATTTTTTTTACTGCAACACAAATGATCTCCATAACCAAAAAAAAAAAAAAACCACGCAACTGTTGAACAGATTGTATTCCATACATCGTGCCCTTGGAGAAAAAAAAGAGTAAAAAAAAACTGATTTTGGGGTGTGTGGCTGAGCATATCATAGAATATCTTGTTATCAGCAACGAGCTCGTGTGCCAAAGTTTCAACTCGATAGGTTGACGGGAAGTGAGTCATTTGGCCTTGCGAAGATTTTTGCCACAAAGACACAAACAAGTGAGGAAGTTAATAGATACAGAATTTGAAAAGCAGCTTCTGACTCAACCTCTCAACACGATCTGTCTACAGGCTCCGAACGGGTCGACGACGCCCCATGTTGGGTTGAGACGCCCCATGTTGGGTTGAGACGCCCCATGTTGGGTTGATTGGTGCTCTTGACAAGAATGTAACTTAGTTGTGTTATTTAACACGTCAAAGCGTGTTATGGTCTGATAGAGGCTCTTTCAAACGAGACTTTGACTTGATTTACCTCAATTAAAAAGAAACACACACACAAAACCTACACGTTTTCGTTGACAATAATTTACAAATAGAGACAGGATCCAGAAACAATGACAGCACCGCCTGCAGCCCATGCTTGTGACCCGGCGAAACCCAGACAACGCAGGCCAGACATTTGCATCCTTATTATGCACAATAGGAACGAATAATGGCATTTTGAATATTAAGTGGTTTTTTGTGGGTTTTTTTGCTCTTAGATTTAAAACATTAGAATACTTACATCCTTAAATCATACAGAATGTCGAATTCCTCTCATTGACAGCTTGTAATACAGTTATAAAACATCTCGACTTGGTTATTACTGAACAATGAGAGGTGGGGGGGGGGAAACAGCCATTACAAAAACAAACAAGCACACAAAACACACACTAAAATGATATTCAGCTTTGATTATAACAAACAAATTATTCTCCAGCCAAATTAGTTATTAGAATGGGCACCACTTCACTCTGGGTAGTGCCGACTTCTTCACGAGAACTCCGCGAAATATTAAAATATTTAAAAATAATTTTATTTTAAACTTCCAATCAGATGTGACATGGAGTTGGTCTGCAAACCAGTAACACAGTTGAGTACTTATTATCTAAAAAAAAAAGCTTCTACAGATGCTTGTTAGAATGCGTTTAGTGACCAACTTATTTATTATCAACCAAATCGTTTAATTAAAAAAATGAAATAAACTCGCAATTTCGAAGAGCAGTTGCTAGGATTTGACTTGACATAGGACAAAACATTACTGACTGATCTACGACCCTCGTATGACCGTAAGGTCATCTCCAATGACCTCTGCGATGTTTAACCTATGTCCAATTCTTGGGACTGCCTGAGACAAGGTCACAACCTCCACCTCGTTAATCAACGTTTCTTCTCCAGGTCTTCTTAACATGTCTCCTTGCTGTGCAAAATCCAAATCTCCCTCATGTAATACATCAAGGTATCCCTACTGTTTCAAAATAATCACAAGGTCCGTGTTGTACAATATCACAAGGTCCCTTTTGTACAATATCATAAGTTCCCTGTTATACAATATCACAAGGTCCCTGTTGTACAATATCACAAGGTCCCTGTTGTACAATATCACAAGTTCCCTGTTGTACAATATCATAAGTTCCCTGTTGTACAATATCACAAGGTCCCTTTTGTACAATATCACAAGGTCCCTGTTGTACAATATCACAAGGTCCCTGTTGTACAATATCACAAGGTCCATGTTGTACAATATCCCAAGGTCCCTTTTGTACAATATCACAAGGTCCATCTTGTACAATATCACAAGGTCCCTGTTGTACAATATCACAAGGTCCCTGTTGTACAATATCAAAATCAAACCCTAACGGTGTATAGTATTAAAAGCCACATCTTGTTCATTTCAAATGCCACAACTACTGTCTCCCTCTCAAATGAAACATTCCGCTGTAAAAAATTTCCTGTTCGTCAACAGACGCTTTAAAACAAATGCTTCTCCCTAAACTCAGATAGATTAACATTTAATTTTTCGGTATACCAAAACTGCTCTTCATGCTCTGTAATACTCCAAGTTAACTCATTATCTGGTACATCCTCAAAGGAAAATGATAAAAAAATTCTTACATTCATCATCAAAGTAATCCTATTCGTCTCCAACATTTTTCCAAGCCTTGTTCTCACTTCTCCACTGTAGGTAGACGCCGGTGACATCTACTTTGTCAAACGTTCCCCTTCTTCCCGACCTATTCCACTACTGGGATCAACTTAGCCACTTTTCACCAGGCGGGAAAAACTTAAACTCTTCCACCAGGGGGAATAATTTAGCCTCTTCCTCATCATCACTATATTCATACAAAACAATCATTTTTATACCATATTCACTGGATCCTACTACTATCGTTTATAACCCATTGCCTCCACCCCCTTGCCCACTTTAGCCTTTCCTCTTTATCAATGTCTTTTCGTTCCAGCCTTTCCTTTCTATCTAACTCATTGTTATTGTCCTTTCTGGTCTTTCGTTCCCTTTTCTTCGTATCCTTCCTTTTATTCATTTCTTCACTGGCTTTTCTAGCCATTGAGTTAAAGCAGCTCCTGAACTTCTTCCATCAGTTCTAATATTAGCTGTTCCCTGCCCCTCCTCTCCACGTTTAATATATGTTGAAAATTTGGGCTTTTTATTTTAGGAAATATGCTAATCTAATAAAATTAGGTTATTTAAATTACATACAATTTATTTAGTAAAAAAAAACCAATCAGATATAAAGAAATCAAGTCTTACCTAAGTTAAGAATTACAAGAAAGGAAACTTAAATATTGATCTTGTGGATCATGGGGTCGCACATTGCCACTGGATACGGGTTGGGTGGACCAACGCTAGACACATGGTTGTTGTCGCACAAACATCCTCCGGGTAAGGGATTTACGTCACACAAAGGCATATAGAGCTGTCGCACAAACAATTCAAACAGTGGCTGGATACAGGTTAACAGGTCCCAAGTAACACAAAGTCACTATGCACAGAATACCACACATAGAATCACGTGATACAGGTCCCAAGTAACACACAGTCACTATGCACAGAATACCACACAAAAAATTACTGGATACGCGTCCCAAGTAACACACAGTCACTATGCACACAATACCACACATAGAATCACGGGATGCAAGTCCCAAGCAACACAAGTTTATTCATCACAACAGGGTGGCCACACAAACAGTCCCTGAATACAGGATTACATACAGGTCACGTCTCAAACACAACCATGTTTTAGTAACGCTGTCAGTCTCTTGGCACGGAACGATCAAAGTGGGAAGGGGGAACACGATAAATGGACACTTTTTGCATAGGTAATAAATGGATGGCCTCTTAATCATAAGTATTATTTTAGTTAATAGACAGCGATCTGCACACACAAAAAAAAAGATTAACATCAAGGCACAAACAGTAAAGTCTAATAAAATATGATAATCATAGAGTAGTTCAGCAGAGTAGAACTAAATGTAGGAGGAAAGCTTAGTGCATTTGGTAGAGGCGGGCCATGGGGACGAAGGTAGAGACGGCTAAGGCGTTGGAGAGCTTGTGGGGGAAGTGGAATTTTAAGTAAAAATTGACATAAATTTATCACCTAAAAATTATCATTTGGACAATTTAGAATAAACTTTGCACTGATCAAAATCAAACTTAACTCAAAATAATCAGACAGAGAAAGGTGTATTAAGTATTAAGTAATCTTTAAAGTTTACATTTTTTTTTCGTGTACAAGACTCGTATTACTCGTAACTCGAAACAAATATTTTGAACGGCTAGGTTATTATATCTTTAATTTAATTTTTTTTTTCACAGTCAAGAATACTGTTAACGCTAACCGTAATTATCACTTAATCATCATTATCTTCGGCTGGTGTATGAGTAGATGGCGCAAGACTTACTAGCACCATTAAAAATTTTTTTTTCATAAATGTAGGTTACATGTAAGACCGGGAATTTTCCTTTACTTCCCGGAATGATCTGTCCTTTCCAGGAAATTGATTTAAAAACAAATTCCAAGAACAAAGGACATTCACTGCAGTATCAAATGCTTTTGTAATGATGCAAATAATCAACATAATATAAATAAGTTATAAGTTTTAAAAATAATCATAATCAAACAATTATTTTCATAATAAAAGTTTTGATTAATAATATTTAAAAAAAACAAAAAAAACGATCAAATACTAATCAAGTTTTAACTTGCCTTTGGTCTCATCTAAATAATCCTCTTTTCAAAATAGCACAAATAATAACTGCAATAAAATATAATACCTAACTTGATCTCACCACAATTTTTTTTATAATTATTAATTAAATTATTTAGTAATGTTAATAGAATATTGTCATACTGCACTTGGGCGCAAAGTTTAATTTGGCGGGAACTAGGCCTACTAGGTCGCGAGATTTTTCGACTGGTAAGTTTTGATATCTTTTTTACAGTGTGTACTATTGTGCCTTGTTTTGGTCAATGGGTTGTTGTTATCTCTCACCTGCGACATAGCTGCACCAGCTTCCTGACGATACAATTTTTATACTACAAGCATGTCTGATTAGGCGAGTCATTGTATGTCACTCAACCTAAGTCTTGAAATTCCCCCAACCTTATTTTTGTGCGTGTGTGTTTGTTATCGCTTTGATAAATGCTACCACCATTCTCGATCTTTTAATTAACATCTGTTGAAATCTAACTAAACAAATTCGATATGAAAAAATAAGAGTTCCAATATCAAAGAAACTAATTATTTTAAAGTTCTAACTTTTCGTAAATTTGACTTTCTTAGATGCAAAGCTGGGCTTACATGATGGGTCAAGTATGCTGGGCAAGGCCTTTCAAAGTTATAAACTTTTTTGCAACACTTAATGCTCTGTGCATCCGAGTATTTATTTAGCCGTCATAACATTACATGATAGTCGTCAGTCTCTTACTAAGTCTCATAGTCGGTCTTATAGTGTTTTAGTGCGTCTGTCGCATAATTATCAGTTGAAAACTCGTGTTGCAAACTCGTGTTGTTAATTTTTAATAAATGCTTAGGTGATATTTTAATGCAGCTACTAGGAAAATTATTATGGTTAACACTGAAACGATTTCAAACGAAATTGCAAATTAAGGTGCAAATTGTGGTGCAAATTATCAGTTCTTTATAGAATTTCTTTTTCATATGGAAATCGCCAATTATATAAACCAAAATGTTTTTGATCTGCAGCACAAACATGAATCATAAAATATCTTTCATGCAGATAAGTCAGTATAAATCAGGGGCTGGAAAACCATATCCGGAGATTTGATCGAAAGATATTTCATCGACGGTAAATTGATCGACGGTAATTTGATCTAACGGAAATTTGGCCGAATCTTTTTTTCAGTTTTTACGTTAAAATTTTGCCTTAAATTTCTTTTTGACCGCAATATTTTGTTTTACTATATAGTATAGAGCGATCAAAAATAAATTGGACGAAAATTTTAAGGTGTGACCTGAAAAAAAGATTCGAACACATTTCCGGTCGATCAATTTGACGTCGACGAAATTTCATTCGATCTAATTTCCGATAACCCTGGAAAACTGCTACCGGCGGGGTGCGTCCAGCTAGCGCCTCCGGCTTAACGGTTTCCGCTGAGTCAATGATGATTTTGAAATGACAAAAGTAAATATTTTAGCATTTGTCATTAGTATGCACGGAACTACAACGGTTGGGGAGGGGGGCGTTTTTAAAAAAGGTAGAATCATAAAAATCCATTTCTTACTAAAATTCGGATGGGACGAAATGGAAGCGTGTTACCGCCAATTGGTGGTTAAGGCATGTAAGGTGAAGGATAGGTTTATTTGGGAGAAATTTACAAGGCTGTTAAAGTGTGGGCTTTTACAAGCCCGTGGATCTTAATATTGCATTAATCACCAGCAGGCACTGCGTGGGCGAAAATATCTTGGATTTATCATGTGTCATTGAATGTGTGGTGTCAAAAGTTAACTTAATTCACCCCGCGTCGTCCAATTCACCGTCAGTGGCTGTCTGCATCACCCCAATCGTTGTCAGCGGTGTCAGTTCGCAATGGACACCGAGGCAGAATATCCCGACTTAGCTTACAGCACTTCTATCAGGTGGCTCAGTTGCGCTTTTCTAAACTGAGAGATGAGTTTGAGATATTTTTTTTAAAGAAAAAAGCCAGAAGCTGCTGCTTAGAAACGGCGACGAATGAATTTGGGATTTCCTTCATATATGAAGGAATTACATTTCAGAATACAAAGCGAATAAAAGCTATTCCCCTACATGTACACAACGGCACAGGGAAAGGGGGGGGGGGTGCAAAAGAGGCGATACGACCCGGGCGGCCCTTTTCAATATGAAGGGAAGGCGTTTTTCGGCCAACTGTTTTTTTTTCGTGGAAGTGGGCTGCAAAAATTTACGCCCTGGTACGGGTGGAGTTTGCGCTAGTTAATGCCTGAATTGATGTCTTTCTGACTTCAGAAGGTATTTCTGACGTGAATTCAGTATATACTACTGAAATGGCACTTTAGGTTTACGCAACCCATCCGGCCCACAGAGCCAAGGGGAGATTTTTGTATAGCCCCAAAAGCATTTTTTTTTCCCCAGACGCCTGGTCTACAGCATTTTTTTAACGTGGTAAAATTTCCGGGTGGGGGGGGGGAGTCATACAAATCCATATAATGTGAGGTGTGGTTATCGTTCTCTATGATTTTAACCATGGGAGTTGCTGTTCGTCCTCATTCCCACGGTCAATACCACGTCAAGTCGTATCTTCCATAAAAGCTGTGTGTACGCTTGACTTTTAAGTATTGTGTTGTTGCTTTTTAAGGGACCATTTTATTTATTTTTCTTTGGGGGGGGGGGGGTTGATTTTGTGANACCAAGTACCATTTTCTGGCTAATATTCAAGAGTTTTCCTCACATTAATATCATCTTTCCTTAAGCCATTATTTTATAAAGCCTTTGGGAAAGAGCTCAGCGGGATTAAAAAAAAAAAAAAGAAGGGCTTAACACTACCCCGCATCTACAGGATATACGGCAAATATATTTATATATACATTTATAGACAGATGTAAAATGTGGTATGTTATGGTTACACAAATGTTAACATCATTTGCGTCCTAAAAAACAAGAAAATTTTTTGCTACCAAACCATAAGATTAAAACGATACACATTGAATTTCTTTAAGTTTGATATTTTGAAATTGACAAAATAAATTAACATTTATATTAAAGAAAACACTATTCATGTTTTAAGTCAAGATTTCAGATCGTATTATGGTCCAGAAATGGGAACAAGCTACAAGTTCTGTTAATGGCAATTAAGATTTACACCATTAGCTCGAAACTTGTTTGTATGGAAGCAACAGCGGACACAGATGGCATCTGCAGAGCACACAGAAAGCACAAGCGAGCTCGACAGATATGCCAGTTACCATGCTTGCCGGACTACCAGCAACTTTCCTTGGATTGTTCTGTCACACTCA
Organism: Lymnaea stagnalis; assembly: GCA_964033795.1. Lineage (NCBI taxonomy): Eukaryota > Metazoa > Mollusca > Gastropoda > Lymnaeidae > Lymnaea > Lymnaea stagnalis. Next base: position 16,382 of record CAXITT010000162.1, on the reverse strand, counting down.
GGGTTCAGGTACACCGGAAGGGATCAGACCGTAGCCTGTGATGGCTGCGGTCAAGAAAAGAAAATTGAAAGCTTCGACTCCAAGCCCTCTGACACCAAGCACCACATCCCAGAATGCAAATTTTCTCTCACGACAGTGACGCATTCATTAGGAAATGCTCATTCATGTAGTAGAACAGATACTGTCATAGAGGAAGAACTCTCGGGGGCACATGCTACAAAACACAATCTGCTAGACAACAATGGCGCGTCAAGTCCAACTGGAAGTCCTACATCATTTAACGATCGTACATCTAGCTTTGTAAATCAAACAAATGACCCATGTCCAGTGGATGGCGTGAAAGGCGAGAATGAAGAAATCATTAATCCTTGGAACCCATGTGTAGTTGTTGATGCAGAGAATGTTAATAGAGGAGCTCACACTTATTTGATAAAGACTTTGAAAGAACAAGAAATCAGAAAGAATGCAGCCGTAAGAGATTTGACATCAGGTATGGAGCTATTCAAATGATTTCAATTTGTATGTAGTTGGAAGTAAAGTTATGAACTCAAAAAAAATTACTATCATAAACTGCGCAAATACGCACGATACTAAGCTTATAGCAGATTGATTCTGTAAGCAGTTCATTTCTCCTTGTTTCAATCGATTAGATCGACTCTAATGATCCCCTGGGGAGAATTAATAGAAGATTGTCTCTTATTTTAACGCACTATATTTTATATCTAAAAGTTAAAAATATACAAATCAAATATCGCTATTCTTAAGGCATTTATATTTTGCAAATTTCATTATTGTGTACATGGTTAAAAGAAGAGTTTATAAAGTGGTTACACGGGCGTATTGAGAAGCTTAGAGATCATGGGCACAACCTACATGAGCGTTCTGCTGTTGCCCGTGGCACCCTAAATACTGTCTTTAAAAAAATAACTTATAAACCAAGGCTCATCACTCAAAAAGGTTGCCGACACGCGACATGGATGCACATCCACTTATCCATGGATATCGGCTAAACGTCATAGACGATAGCAAAGCCAAAAGTCATTTTTTTTTTTTACACGAACCAAGAGTTAAGTCAGACTGGTGTTTCTAGCCCAGTATGTGAAAAAAAAATATGTCTTCTTTAACCCACGGACTTTGAACTTTAATGGAGTTTTTTTAAAAACATTATCTCAAATTTTATTGGTGGTCTTAAATGCCATCTATTGTGAGAAACAATTCAAATCGGAAAGGAATGTAAAAAAAAAAAGCTTAGGTCACTACTAACTAAAAATGTATGCACATCAGGAAAATCAACAAATTCATTCTTGTGCCTTAAAATTTATTTTCAAATCAATCGCCAAGACAACTTCTGTAGCTCAAATTTAATGCTCAACACACCAATAAATGACAGTGAATTAGACAATTTATTTTCAAATCAATCGCCAAGACAACTTCTGTAGCTCAAATTTAATGCTCAACACACCAATAAATGACAGTGAATTAGACAATTTATTTTCAAATCAATCGCCAAGACAACTTCTGTAGCTCAAATTTAATGCTCAACACACCAATAAATGACAGTGAATTAGACAATTTATTTTCAAATCAATCGCCAAGACAACTTCTGTAGCTCAAATTTAATGCTCAACACACCAATAAATGACAGTGAATTAGACAATTTATTTTCAAATCAATCGCCAAGACAACTTCTGTAGCTCAAATTTAATGCTCAACACACCAATAAATGACCGTGAATTACACAATTTATTTTTCAAAAGAGTGCTAGATAAATGAAGCATTTAAATTCACAGAAATACACACGACAAGCGAGGAAAAGAATCACCCATCAGGTACATTAGCATCGTCTGACAAACCCTCTGAAAACAGCCAATTATATTTAAGTAAGTCTTTTGAAAATGGTTTCTTTATTTCATCAAACGTTGAGTAAAAAATTGTTATTGAAAGAGAGTTCTCACCCAATTTTAATCCACATGAGGTACTATAAACCTCTATTGTATATAAGACGTTCGTTTCCTGGAAGACATTTATTTTTTCGAGTCCTTTCCAAGAACAAAGCGACTACCTAAAATATATAAATTTTTATCAAAATTTTTAACAATATATTAATACTTTGTTTTTTGTATAGTTAAAGTGGTTGTACTAGTTTTATTAAAATGAATGTTTTAGCTAGTATTGGTATAAATTGCAATTTAACTGGTCATTTTACACTGTGCAAATGCGCTATAATGACAATATTTAAGGTACGTTTACCTTGTATCCACAGTAAACACGTCTTCGTCACCCGAATACGATACCTTTAATAATTGCACACTCACACAGCCTTTACATTTGATTTACTGTTCAAAGAACCCAAGACACTTAAACTATCATCAGACGCAACGCTTACATCTGGACGATTTCCCGGGACGGCTTCGAAGTGACGAACTGCGTCACCTTATGGTTCTGTGCGCTGATCTCACTGCGAAAATCGTTGTCAACTGTACCAGTACCAAGCGATCGGCCCTTGACCCGGTATGGAAACTTCCCCCGAAACCAAGGGTGGGCACCGGGAGTGCGCTCAGGGAGCCTTGCCAGATCCATATTGAGCCCGTTGGAGGAACCTTTCAACGCGGGAAGGTTTTTATCGAGACCCATCGCCAGCTGATCTTTGACAACGAAGAGGCAAGAAGTTGTACTGCAGAATTCTTCAGTCACTGTAGCAATACAACAGTACTACTCACCGGAGACACGGTACATCTGAGTTCTATTCCAGGGGACGACAAAGCAATTCTGACGTGCAATGTATTTGATCAACAATTTATTAACCATCTGAATAATACCCAACAAGAGTTCGCAAGAGGCGCTGACCATCTCCCTTTGAAGGTCAAGAACATTTTAACAGATAAAATAGTGATAGTTGGTCACCCTCATGGAGGAGAGAAGGCGCTTTCCTTTGGAGATTCTACAATGGTCAACCACTTGCTCCATATTCAAGAAACGAATGAGAGAAGTTTTCTCAAATTGCAGAAAATCAATGATTATAAATACGGTATTATATATATATATATATATATATATATATATATATATATATATTTCATAGTCGTATCTATTAAAAATTCTATTACAGTTTACTTGGGTTTATCGAATTTTTCGGGGTATATCATATATTTCATAAATTACCCTTACTTTATAGTGGGAAAAAAAATAAAATGTTGTAAAAAAATCTTTTAAGCAACTTAACTTCTGGATTATTTTTTTCTCAGCGCAATCCAATCTCGAGTGGACCAGGAAGTCGCTCATGCACACAGCTGATACATGTCCGGGCATGTGCGGCGCGCCTATCATCCGTTTCAAGATGACCAGGCATGATAATAAACCTAGTTTTGCATTAGATACATGGATGCATCATGGCGTAGACAACGCAGAAGACCTGAACATCTCTGTTCTGAAAGGTCTGGCTTGATAAGATTTTAACTCCCACTTTAAAAAAAAAAATTATTATATTATCGTACAAAACGCACATCCCATTGCCCATGACAATTATTCGTAATTTCATGCACTTACTTCTTTGAACCTTTCCGTGGCAGTGTGCTAATATCCGAAAAAATAGTATATCTAAAACACCCAATGAGTCTGGATATATTATTTTCATCTGTAGTTTAAACTTTAAATTTAATGTTGGAAGAAAAATTTATATTTCTTGGTTTTTAAAATATAAAGCGTTGCATGGCGAGGAATAAACTTTCTCAATTTGGTGTTTTCGGCGCAACTGTTACTTATAGTAAGAGAACCTTCTAGAGTGAGGCATATTTTTCAAATATTAATAGAAGTGAACGATAAAAAAATGATATTGATATTAACTCCATATTATTATTGACTTTTTTAGAAACTCAACTTCTAAACATGAGAACCTATTAGTGCATCAGGAAAGTTAACGTCTGCTGTTATTCTCATCTAAATGACAGTTGATATTCTGTTGTGGACTTTGCCTGGATACATCTTCATCATTTTATCTATTATCAAGTTGACCAATTTATGTCTTTCTTCCAGTTTGTACTGATGAAGATGTTCGATCTTGGGGCATTCCGAGGAAAATTGAGGTCACTCGAAGCCAGATATCCACTCAAAGCCAAGTGTCCACTCAAAGCCAAGTGTCCACGAGAACAGACGGACAAGACGTTGTGACTGTCGATCAGGCGCCACTGATCGTGCCCAGTGTGTTGGCAGCAGCGACACAGCCGTCTTATCCAGTGTATTACTCGATCCAGAAGAGAGCGGAGAGCTTTGCTGCTTGGCCAAGAAATCATACATTGAGGCCGAATGATTTAAGCACCGCTGGATTTTTCTATGCTGGTAAAATTGTTTTAAAAACCCATTTTGAACAAGGCTATAATACCGCTAAAATAAACGTTTATATGAGAAAAATCCAACTGATCCGTCCTTTAACTTTAAATGATAATCGTGTCTCCATTTGATAAATTTTCTGTCTCGGGTTGATCCTGTAGTATAGGCAAAGTGTCCTCGTTTTATAGTCTTTTTAATTGTTTCTATAGCATAGTAGTTACTATTCTAGTGTCTCCGGTTTTCCATTTTTATTTTACTTAGTTTACATGTTTTTAATAATTGTAAAGCGCTTAGAGGTTTAAGGAAAGCGCTATATAAAAATAAATAAATAAACCACAGCAGCAATAAAAAAAAAAAAAGATAAATCTTAAAAAAAAAAATTATATTGGAATTTAATATTGTCTAAACAACCCTAAAATGACATGTTACACCAACTTAATAAAAAAATAAAACTTAAAAAAAAAATTATATTGGAATTTAAAATTGTCCAAACAACCCCAAAAAGACATGTTACACCAACTTAAGTGCCCCCCCCCCCCCCCTCCTTTTAAAATTCTCACTTATAAAGATGAATTAAAATTTATGTTTTAAGTCGATTAAAAGGCTCGTCCAAAAAGTTTCCATTTACATGTTCTTGTCTTTGATAGGTTTGTATACCCCTGAAGTTTCTTCCCTTTTGCTTCACGACAGGCTACTCTGACTGCATCCGGTGTTTTCAGTGTGGACTGGGCCTGAGGTCATGGAAACCAGGTGATGATGTTAACCAGGAGCACGAGAGACATCGGCCATCGTGTCCGTTTTTACGGGCGCTGTTGCACAGAGACGCGGCCAGCACAGCAAGTCCTGGCGTATATGTCAGCTTAGCTAACGCCGACAATGTTACAGCCCAGAACACGGAAGACCACTTGCATGCTGCTCATTTTAGTATGGGCTTATTCTAATTCAAACACATTTTAAAGTTTATTTTCTATCTAAACTCCCGCCAACGCGCCAAAACTCATTTTTTTTACACGGTGACATGGGGGAGGGGCATAAGGATAAAGCGTCATTGACAGCATGGAAGAAAATATAGCAACTGTCAATAAATATATTTTACGGTACTGTTTAGGCACGTCCAGAATGGCAATCGTAGTCTTTCTCTGTTCTGATAGTATTGTGAAGTTGTTCTGTTTCCTTTATAACTTGTCAGAATGATCATGACCTGGGCGGATATCTTAGCGGATATCAGACAAGGGTTAACTACTTATCATTTCTCACATGTCCGTGTTCTGACACGAAGTCCAAATCTTCATATATCAGTTCTTTATTTACATAAAATCTACATAACATTAAAAAAATCACGAATGACGACTTTTGGAATGATGATTTAATAAAGTACATATAAAATACATTTCTCTTTAGAAAATATCATGTGAAGTCACTCATACATTCTATGTTTTATTACTCGTGAGGCAAATTCTTCTGAACTGCTGTTTCATCCATTGCACTATGGCCGATCAAGCAGTTCCTTACTCTCAATAATTAATTATATAATTAGATGTTCGTATCACCGCACTGACATGAAATTGTGATTTCCCCTCAGCAGTAAGTGAGTTTCAAATATCAATATGGAGCAAAAAGAAAGGGTTGGTTTCTCCCATACAAGAAATTTCAAGTCTCTTGCTTTACATGAACATTACTCGTTTCACACTGAATTTATATATTACCAGGAACGACATTGGCAGTTCCCGGAAATGAACATGAAATTCCAAGAAATGGATCCCAGGGCAAACCTGTTTACAACGATTCAGAAGTGAGATCTAACAGTGAAGTCCTGTTATCCAGCAAATCGCTGTCAGGGGCTAAGTCACAAACAGGAGGAGATAACTTGGTGTTGGATAACTCTCCTAGACAAGACAACTTTGAATCTACAAATAGTCCTCAAGGTGGGTAGAATCAGAATTAAATTCGACAGAAGTAAGGATGTTGGGCTTGAAAACCGTGTCCACATAATTGTGCGACAGAAGCGTTGCACCGTTGCGCGTTGATATAATGATGTGGTGGCTTTTGTGGTTGAGTGGACCAATTGGGGTTGTTTCGTTTTTTAAGATAATCATAAATGTCCGTCTGGGTTTTGAAATCACATGTTAATTTATGGAATACAAATTTTCAAAATGCACAGAGAACCTCTAAGCTACTTAAAAAAAATGAAAAGTGTCAATTTTTTTGTTCAGGTAGATTTTATGCTTCTAGTAATGATATGGAAGAAAAAAAAGAGATTTCTACAAGTATGATGACCCTTTTTAATTTGCTTGTAAACATTTCTTCAGCTCTTAAAATTTATAATATGGTTTTAGAATGTTTGCAACATTTGGAATACAACTTTTTCCCCTCCAAAAAAGAAATCCTAAAACATTAAAGATGTTATTGATTATAACAATACTAAAATAAAACTAGTTCGTTTTTTTAAATTTTTGTATTTATTATATTTTCAACGAATATTTATTTTGTTGTATAAGGAATACAACATTTACTCTTAGAAATAATTAAATGAGTCTTTTTTCTTTCTTTTTTTGGTTGCATTTATTTTTTGAATTTCCAATAATTGTCTGATTTCTTCAATCTTTTATTTAAACATTTGTTTCACATAATTAAGTGAATTGGTTACCGTATCATCACCAATTGACTTTCAGATTCCCCATTAAGCTCTGAAATACCAACCAGGCTGCTTCAGAGAGAACACAGGGCTCTAGCGCAACAGCTCATGTGCAAGGTGTGCAACTCGGCTCCGATAAAAGAGCTATTTCTTCCATGTGGCGACCTTTATGCCTGTTCGGAATGCTCAAAACGCATGACACATTGCCGATCGTGCAATAAGCTCATACTGGCTACCGTGGTAACTTACTTTACATAACTAAGCAACCCTTAAAAACTAAGTTTTTTTTCCGTATAATCCTTTATAAATTGTTGTTTCGAGCATTGGTGGGCGGGGCTTCAAACTACACATAAAAACAACATGCATACAGGTAACACACTTTATAAACATCCCAATAAGTGCGCCCTCCCACCAAGGCTCGCTCCCGCACATTTTTTCACCCCCCCCCCTGAACTGTATTGATATTCTAATGACCCACCCTCTTTTACACCACAGATTTATTTCACCAACTATTTCAGAAACCCAATAGAAAATATTACGCACCAAACGCAAAGGCGATATTAAAAAAATAATAATCTAATTTAGAGCAGTTTTCGGGAATTTTATTTCGTGAATTCAGTGTCATCATATTTCCATCATCTTCCATTTGAAAAACAGGAAAAACAGATTTTTGGGGTGGGACTGAAAAATTGAAATAATGTGTTGTCATAGTCAATGAGTTTATGTGCCAAGTTTCATCTCGATATGTAGACGGGAAGTGGGTCAATTAGCCGTCCGAAGACTTAACATGGTACACCATGTCCGTACTTTTATATTCTATACTTAAAATAAATGATAGTCAATTCTGCCAAAGACATAAAGTCTGTAAATGCTCTTACTAGACCAAATAATTAATCAACTCGTTATGCTTTAAAGGCTAACCGTACTGCCAGTCCTATTGATCTAGGATTCTTCAAGATGTAAATATGTAAATAACTTCGCTCAATGGGAGCTAAGAGCTAGTTAGCATGGTTCTCGGATTCAATATAACATATAAATTGTGCATTTGTTTTTTTTTAAATATTGATTAATTTTAAAAATAAATATAAGCCTGATATCTGCTAATCTCTCTCTCTCTCTCTCTCTCTCTCTCTCTCTCTCTCTCTCTCTCTCTCTCTCACTCCCTCCCTCTCTCTCTCACCCACACACACACCCTCGCACACACACACTTGGTTCTCTGATTCAATATAACATATATATTGTGTATTTGTTTTTTTTTATATATTGATTAATTTTAAAAATAAATATAAGCCTGATATCTGCTAATCTCTCTCTCTCTCTCTCTCTCTCTCTCTCTCTCTCTCTCTCTCTCTCTCACTCCCACCCTCTCTCTCTAAAACACACACACACATGCGCGCACACACACGTGCACACACAAACATGCACACACCAACACAAAAGACCACACTCTCCTATTCACGCACAAAAGACCACACTCCCATTCACGCACAAAAGACCACACTCCCATTCACACACAAAAGACCACACTCCCATTCACACACAAAAGACCACACTCCCATTCACGCACAAAAGACCACACACTCCCATTCACGCACAAAACCACGCGTACAGACACAGAAAAACTCTCTGTTCTCCTTTTGCTCTGTAATAAAGCTACAGTTTTTAACACCAACAGTGTTGTATTTCTGTTTTTGTGTTCAGCTGTTATTTATCATTTTTGCTCACGTTAACAACGACTGTAGTACGGGATCATGTACAGAGAAAAAACAAGAACGTTGTCATCGGTATAGGCTGTAGAGTTATTACAAAGTCTAGGTATAAGACATCCTCCCTGCAAATGATTCTAGCCTTAAATCTATAACATGGGACGAAATGTTGAAAGCCTCGACCTATATTTTTGCAGAACTATTCTCTCATTACCCTGTCGTGTATGTGCAATGTTTCATGTTTGTTTGGTGTAAATATGTGTGTAGTAAAATCCATCTGTGAATCATACTATTTTTTTTGGCCAGCTTCACCTTCCTTGTCATGGAGTCACATATAGACACAGATGTTTAAATTATGTTTAAGTCGAAATAATTCATTTCCGTCCATGTGCCCCCCCCCCCGCCTATCTTATTTGAACAACATTTAAAAGAAATAAATCACTATTTGACAACCTTTNTTTTGCAGAACTATTCTCTCATTACCCTGTCGTGTATGTGCAATGTTTCATGTTTGTTTGGTGTAAATATGTGTGTAGTAAAATCCATCTGTGAATCATACTATTTTTTTTGGCCAGCTTCACCTTCCTTGTCATGGAGTCACATATAGACACATATGTTTAAATTATGTTTAAGTCGAAATAATTCATTTCCGTCCATGTGCCCCCCCCCCCCGCCTATCTTATTTGAACAACATTTAAAAGAAATAAATCACTATTTGACAACCTTTGGATTTTATTAGAGAGCTTTTTCGAAGGGTTATTTTTTTATTTTTTACATTTCCTTTTTACATCCTGCTCGTCAGACTTGTAAATTATATGTTAATAGTTTTTTTGTTGTTGTAATGATGAAGGCAATTTAATATTTGTATTTTGTCTAATCAAACTTTAAGCTTAACAATAAATATTGTTTTAGTTGCACAGATTGTTTGTGTCTCTTTAATCTACATAAAAACTTGATCGCTGCCCAACCCCTTTATCATTTGTATATCAGTTACAAGCAGTTAAGTTTGATTTAGTGCGCATTGTGAGTTTGGTACGGACTCTTGTTAAAAATCACTTTGCTGGCCGTGTTTTTTTAAGCAAAATCGAATTTTCCTTACCAAAACATTCAACTCTAATTATTGCTTCTACTTTTACATCACCCCTCACCGCTTGTCACTAATGAAATGGACTTAACCACGGGGATGTCTTTAAGGTATGATGGTGAGAGCTCGGCGTTAAGTTAGTCAGGAAGATTTTTTGTAAACTTGCATTTTAAAGACAATAGATATAGATAGATGAGCATATCAATGAACGTACCCTTAGCCAAATTCAAAAAGTCTTCTCAATTTGAGACATAAAACAAAACCCAGTATACATGAAAATAAAGAACTTAACCACCGTGTCATTTTCTTGCCAGAATATTGTGAAATGTGATACTGTTAATAAAGTGACATGTTGCATATAAAATATTGTTGTATTTTGACCATGTTAAGCTGATTATATAATGCCCAGAACTGATTTAAAAAAAACAATGGGTAAATTGATTATAAATAAAACTCGTAGCTTATTCTAGTTACTAAACTTGTGTTTAATATTAAGTAAGTCCAAAGACATTGTAAATTTTATATTCTTAGACCTTAAAAATCTTGTATCACTGGCATCATTACTTTAAACATTTTTTTAGGCACTGTTGTCCATTAACTATAGTTTTTAGATATCAGCGAAACGCGGTTATGTTCACTGAATGTCTCCCCGTTATTATTTAGCAGAGCACAGAGCATTTAAAACTAGCAGCAACAAGGCATATTACAATCGTCAACAAGGCATATTACAATCGTCAACAAGACATATTACAATCGTCAACAAGACATATTACAATCGTCAACAAGACATATTACAATCGTCAACAAGACATATTACAATCGTCAACAAGACATATTACAATCGTCAACAAGACATATTACAATCGTCAACAAGACATATTACAATCGTGAGCACGAATCGGATTTGGTGACTTTATACAAAATCAAATATTTAGCTTTTTAAATGAAAATACAAGCCATGACCTTTACCTCAAGTAACAAATACAGGAAGAACTATTTTTCTTGCACTGGACTAATTTTATATATAGGATGTTACTATCAACTTTATGATCAAAGGGACTGTGACGAATGTAACCAAATACACACAGCAATCTGGTATGAAGTTTGTACAACCGAGCATTAACAATTTATTTTTTTAAGGAAATGAGCGAGTAAGAAATTGGAAAAATGTAACATTTTTTCATAAAATTCATTAAAAAAAATTATTAAAAAAAATTTCATCCATTATTTTTGTTCAAAGAAAATACCGTTTCACCAATTTGTCTTTGTAATAATTTACTGATCAATAATCTAACGAGACAAGCCCTCACTTGGAACCCTCAGGGCAAGAGAAAAAGAGGTCGACCCAAAATTATTTGGAGAAGGGAACTAGAGGCAGAGACCAAAAAGAGTGTGCATAAATGGGGACAGGTGGACAGACTGGCCCAAGACCGGGATGCCTGGAGAGCCTTTGTTTATGGCCTATTATGCCCAAGACGGGACGACAGGCAATGATGATGAATCTAACTATAGTTTTTTTGTTTTTTTTAAATATAAAAGTTATGTATTGACATACACTTTTAGAAAGTTCTAAATTGTATAAACCAGTTTACAACAGTAAGTTGCTGGTTTAATTGTGGAAAAAAAATCTTCTTTTTTTTTTTTGCCAGACTTACTTTCTGTTTTTAATATGGCTAAATCCAAAATATCTGGACCAGGTAGTCGCTGCAAATAACCATTGAGTTTTATTTTAGAAAAACATCAATTGCATGGAACAACAGATTCCAAACAGGTTTAAAAAAAAATACTATTCTAAGACAATAGAAATTGTTGGCAGAATGGCGTAAATCAGCTTTTGGATATTTCTACATGGGTAGATGGGACTTTTCGATCATCTAAGAGAAGGCCCCCCCCACCCCCCGTAGCCGTTGTAACGCCCTTGACAACAGTTTAGAAAAAGGAAGCAATTGGGATTAACATTTTTAAAAAAAAAACGATTTTCAAGTTCAGGTAATTTACTATCCCATTGGAAAACGTGTCGAGGGTTGAGTAGAGTAATAACAGATAAGGCGAATCGCGACACGAGCTGCAATGAGGAAGTGCACTACAAAAATTTTATAAATGTATTAATAGACATCCTGGTTTCATTTAAATTTAGGGTTTATAATGTTCCTGCTGTTATTGCATTTTGATTGTGTGCTACTTTTTTTTGTAGAGCAGTGTGAAACATCTTCCATGTAATTTACTACATAACGCTGCAAGTAACTAAAATTTATGGCAGAACGTGTCTTGTTCGAATTAAATCATGGAGTGTGGAAATACGAATTTACTGTGTAATACAGGTATCTATCCTAGTCATTTATTGACAAGACGATTCTAATATAGCAATAAATGGCAGTATCTGCTTTTTTTATTTTTTATGTTTTTTTTTTTTTTGGGGGGGGGGAGCTTTCCAAATGATTTTTTTCGTTTTATAATCGTGGTTGTTGATAATAAATAATAAAGATTTAGATTTAAATAATATATTTTTGTTTAAAATAAAGAAACCATTCGGTAGAATTTAATTGAAAAAATTAAGCAGATAAATTTAATCCTATGTCTTATTTGTTTTTTGTTTTTTTTTCAAATTTGAAATACTGTGAATTGGTTCAAGTTATCATAAACTAGGTTAAAGTTGAGTTTCATCGAAAATAGTTCATTGCTATGCTACATAATGTGCATTATGTGGAGTGCATTTTTCTGAAGCAACATAGTGAAACGTGCTATCTTGATTTTATTTCCTTACAACAGAGATACACAGATGGAGTAAAATAAATCACATCTGCTCAATCTTAGCGCTGCTATACCAAGTATCACGTTCTATTCTAGTAAATGTTGGATAACTAGACCTGTCTTAAAGGCACCATATTAGCTTGTTATCTCTTTGAAGTAATTCACCATCTATGAAATGAAATATTGCGATTGGTGGTAAAGTGAAGCCCAGCGAATTTCACGTTGCATATGACATTTAGCAGTTTTACATATCATTTTAAGCTTTATCCGTTGTACTCGAGCTCAGAAAAAAATCATAAATCCCAACCCATCTCTTTCTAATTTCCACCACTGGCATCGTCCTACAACAAATAAATGCACACTTTTAAAAAAACATTTTTCCCCCCTTATTCTCGAATGCGCTGCTATGGAGATTATCGAACTATTTTTGGTCTGCTCTAATGATATCAGTAAAAACAATTGTTATTTTTTGTTAAATTTGTATTACAAAATAGCAATGACTCAGTAACTCGCTAATCACGAGTTCTCCAAAAGAAGTCCTCTTGACTTGATTTTTTTTCCCCAATGAGTTTCCTGTTATACTCTGGGGGAACTTTGTCAAGTTTTTGTTTCTTTAAATCAGCTTTAAGGTGGCTTAAATGACCAACGTACGAGACATATGAAAAAGCAATTAGTTTGTGTTGTAAATTGTTTTTTAGTATGTGCTTTGATATCACGTTTTAATGACCATGTGCCGCATTTAACAGGCGATATCTTATTTGTGCAAATGGTTCGCAAACCAAGAATATATATTACGTTCTTTAGCCACGTATCTCAGGTTAAATATCACGATAAAATGTTGATACTTGACTATATCAATAAAGTTTTATTGAATTTAACAAGATAATAATTATTAGTTTATCAAATAATTCCAACATATACATTTTATTTTTTCTCATTGTAGGAATTTGACATTTTTAAGGGTGTCGATGCGAAATCAAACATAAATAAAATAGTGCATACTTTGATTAAATTCGGAGAAAGTGAAACCATTTTAAAAAGAGGAATAGCGTGCAGCTTTCAAGGTAGGTAAATGTAAATACAAGATGACCGGCTTTGGTGACAACATAATGGCTGATATTTAATTGTCCCTAGAAAAAGTTAGACTTCTAAATAAATCGCACAGGGGCCATTCTGGGGAACCGGGTTTGTAACGGTGAAAATAGAAATGGATTAGATGAGCACTCTTGGAGATTCAAAAAAATTAAAACTTGTTACCAGGAACACAGATACTGTGCAATGCCATAGAAGTTAAAAAAAAAAAAAGAATTAAAAGCTCATGGGGAATTTGTGCGGATAGCTGAGCAACCGAAAGTGATAGGAACATTGGGTTTTTCATTACAGCGTTTCAAAATTAAAAAAAAAAATATTGTTTGCAGTTGTACTCGTGCTCGATAACAGTCAATTTAGGCAACATAACTTTTACCACAGAAACGTCACTATTGAATTCCCACCTCTATGCAGAACTCACCCACTTCCAAACATCCAACTGAGCTTAAAAAATGTGCCCACTCTTTGAATGAAAACTTCAAAGATATGCTACCATCATTTACGCGACTAAAAATAAAAATAAAACAACTTAAACCTTTTTCCAACACTGGTGTTAAAAATACTATGAAATAAATGTCCCGCAAAATTTCAGAGTTGTTACAGTCATATGACCAAAAAACAAAAAACAACGTTTCGGCCTCCATGAAATAGAATGATGTCGTGTGACTTGGCTAATACAATGTTTGACATGCGTATACGTTTGCATTGCAGCGAGTAGGTGTTATGTGAAACAATGGTTAAGATACAGATCAGTTTTTTTTTGTTTTTTTTTTAAATGAACATGTGAGTTCTGAAAACTTTTTTTCATAATGTTACATGCTCCCATCGATCGTGATCTTTACAAGTGGAATAAATTTAGCGATACCGCTGCGTGCATGTCTTTGCTATTTGCAAAGAGCCTTGAGTTCATGGGAGCCACACGGTTTTTTTCCCCCCGCAAGATCAACAACCATAAATTTTTGGGAGGACATTTATTTGATACGTTTTAGCACATTTTTGGAAAGAGTGGTTTTAATTTTTTTTTATTAAGAAAAATTGTGTTTTGTTTTTACCTTTTCACGCATTTTAAATAAATAAAAATAATCATTTGCGTATGAATAAACGAAGTTTCTGGAGCCTCGCAACGAACGTGTTATATCCGAATTCGCATTTTGCTTTTGCCATTTTTTAGAGTGCATTCCAATGTATTAGTTTCGTTTGTTTTATTTGTTTAAAACATTCTATTTATAATTGTGACATTTCTACTTAGATTTCATTTTTTCCTAAACATTTATTAAAAGTGTTATTTCAGTTATTATAATTATTGCATTCCAGTTCTCTATCATCGCTCCGCCCTCATCCCTGCAGGACTCTCGACCACGATACTAATTAATGCGTACACTCATAGAAAACTGTTTAAAACAATGCACTTTATGAAACCATTTCATCGGCGAAATCCGATTTTCACTTTTACTTTCGCTTTCGCGTTGCCACATTTTTGTTATTTCTATTTAACAAGATATTGGGGGGGGGGGGATATATATAATCTAATATTTTGTGGGCCCACCTGAGTCTGGTGGCGCCCAGGTAGGCGGCACCTTTTTCCTCCCCCTTAGCACGGCAATTATTGCCTGTTTGTATTGTTATGATAATGAAACTGAAACAACAAATCTTTGGGGGGGGGGGGATATATATAATCTAATATTTTGTGGGCCCACCTGAGTCTGGTGGCGCCCAGGTAGGCGGCACCTTTTTCCTCCCACTTAGCACGGCAATTATTGCCTGTTTGTATTGTTATGATAATGAAACTGAAACAACAAATCTGCGAATACGAACGTCATGCGTAAGCTCATTCTACTTGACGAAACTGAAACTACATTTGGTTTAAACTCCCTTCAAATTTGTGAGCAAAGTAAACGTTTAAAAGGGTAAGCTAAAAGAATTACATTACTTAATCAGTCAACTCCTAAACATTACATTACAGTAGATTGTTTAACTTAGATTGTTTGAATTCGTATCAAAACATTCACCAAACAGATTTAAAGTTATGATAACCTAGAATGTTTCACTGCTTAAATTAGCCTCTTTAATGGTTAAGTATAAACAGAATAAACACATTTTTTTCTACAATAGAACCTTAAAGGAAATTGAAACAGACGTAATGCACCTTGAGCTAATATATGCACTTCATGGACTCAGCTCTAGAAATGCGTTAGCTAGACTCAGCTAGACTGAGCTAGACTAAGCAACTAACTAGACACGAATCTAAACTATGCACTAGCTAGACTCAGCACAAGACTAAGGAACTACCTAGATTAAGCTCTAGACTATGCACCTGCTGGCATAAATGTCTTTAGTATAAAATATTGAATACTTGAACTGGTGACATTGGCAAACATTCGATGTTTGTCTTATCTGATTTTTTAATTTAAAAAAACAGGCCATATGACACAATCTCAGGTGTACAGATAAGATAAAAGAGTGGGTAAATTGGAACATTAGGATCTGGAACATTTACCGTAAGCACCGATTCTTAGAAATTATCGTTTTTTTTCCATTGTTTAAAAAACAAAATTCCGTATTGCTAAGAGCGCAAATCCGTTTGTTGTATTTCACTGACTAGTTTCTTCAGAATCATGTAATCGAATTACGACGCTATGCATCGATTGAAAGAGGTAACATCTTTGATATCTTTTTTTTTTTTTTGAAATCTAAAATGCTTAATCGGTTGGGTCGATTTTCTAATGTTACATTAAAAAATGGCGTCAGCGGGGTGAGTCTAGACTTTTATGCCCCCCCCCCCCAATTTACC
>CAXITT010000161.1:1254660-1302065 GCA_964033795.1 Lymnaea stagnalis | reverse complement strand
TGTTTTAATAGTTATCATGCAACTTTTAATTGTTACCAGGCAGTGTTTTAATTTTGACCATGCAGTTTTTAAAGTGTTACCATGCAGTGTTTTAATCGTTACCAGGCACACATTTCATTTCATCTACCCACTCAACCTCTTTCCATCCAACATTACCCCTCAAAACTTTACGATGGTCATCTACCATATCATATACCACGTTAGTGTTTTGTCTTCTCTGACCACAGACATCTGTCTTCGTCTCTTCTAAGAGCTCTTCCTACCTCTATCTTTTTTCTAATCATCTCAACTCTTTCAATATCTTGCATGCTACCACAGCCAAGTCCACATTCAAACTTTATTAATAGGTCCAACTTCACTCAAACATTACTATGTCTTACTCGAGTCTCATAACACCTCTTAACCTTACTGTTTTTAACTTTTCATCGACCCACAGAACCAAAGGTCATATCAACTATTGTAGCTAAACTTTTCCAACACAACTATCGGAGTGTCCTCAAACACATAACTTCCATTTTTCGAGACGACCGACTACCCAACCACTTGTATTCCACAGTTATGTACCAGTTACATGACTAGAGATTACACTAGGCCTTCCATGCATCTCAGGTAATCAGGGCGTTTATCCCATGTAAACTACACACTTACGATGCAATCTCCAAAACACACAACTCCTAACTTACATCTTACAACTAAAATCTCGCCAAACAATCTCCAAAACTCACATTTCACAAGTCACAACTCGCATGTCAAAGCTCACACTTCACAAAACACAACTAACATCTCACAAATCACCACTACCAAGTTTTGACCACAGGGCAAAAATAACAACAACATCGTAAAATAAAACTTAAATTGCAAAAAAGGATAAAAATATTTCCTCCTCCTCCTCCTTCTCGGATACTGATGAAGCTGAATTTATTGTCCTCTCACAACCAACCTATTTTGCTCTGAACATTTCCTTCTCCCCCTCCGCCGAAAATTTCCTCTTCGCTTAACCTCCGTTGATCCGATCCTTTCCTCCTCCTCCTCATCCTTGGATTCCAAGGAAACTG
Organism: Lymnaea stagnalis; assembly: GCA_964033795.1. Classification (NCBI taxonomy): domain Eukaryota; kingdom Metazoa; phylum Mollusca; class Gastropoda; family Lymnaeidae; genus Lymnaea; species Lymnaea stagnalis. The sequence continues at coordinate 1,301,010 of CAXITT010000161.1, read as the reverse complement.
AGTTTAATCTCCTCTCACCTACAACCTTCTTTGGTCTAAGTATTTATTCTGCCTCATCCTTCTCTGAAATAAGACTGAAATAAGACAACCTGCTGTCTTCTTAAACTTTCTTCTTCCCAATAATCCTCAAGAGAAAGACCTCCTCAATCTACGAAATATTTTTATCCTTTTTTGCAATTTAAGTTTTATTTTACGATGTTGTTGTTATTTTTGCCCTGTGGTCAAAACTTGGTAGTGGTGATTTGTGAGATGTTAGTTGTGTTTTGTGAAGTGTGAGCTTTGACATGCGAGTTGTGACTTGTGAAATGTGAGTTTTGGAGATTGTTTGGCGAGATTTTAGTTGTAAGATGTAAGTTAGGAGTTGTGTGTTTTGGAGATTGCATCGTAAGTGTGTAGTTTACATGGGATAAACGCCCTGATTACCTGAGATGCATGGAAGGCCTAGTGTAATCTCTAGTCATGTAACTGGTACATAACTGTGGAATACAAGTGGTTGGGTAGTCGGTCGTCTCGAAAAATGGAAGTTATGTGTTTGAGGACACTCCGATAGTTGTGTTGGAAAAGTTTAGCTACAATAGTTGATATGACCTTTGGTTCTGTGGGTCGATGAAAAGTTAAAAACAGTAAGGTTAAGAGGTGTTATGAGACTCGAGTAAGACATAGTAATGTTTGAGTGAAGTTGGACCTATTAATAAAGTTTGAATGTGGACTTGGCTGTGGTAGCATGCAAGATATTGAAAGAGTTGAGATGATTAGAAAAAAGATAGAGGTAGGAAGAGCTCTTAGAAGAGACGAAGACAGATGTCTGTGGTCAGAGAAGACAAAACACTAACGTGGTATATGATATGGTAGATGACCATCGTAAAGTTTTGAGGGGTAATGTTGGATGGAAAGAGGTTGAGTGGGTAGATGAAATGAAATGTGTGCCTGGTAACGATTAAAACACTGCATGGTAACACTTTAAAAACTGCATGGTCAAAATTAAAACACTGCCTGGTAACAATTAAAAGTTGCATGATAACTATTAAAACATTGCGTGGTAAAGATTAAAAGTTGCATTTGAGAACTTTAAAAACTGCATGGTCAAAATTAAAACACTGCATGGTAACAATTAAAAGTTGCATGATAACTATTAAAACACTGCGTGTTAACAATAAAAAGTTGCACTTGAGCACTTTAAACCATTGCATGGTAACGATTAAAACACTGCGTGGTAAAAATTAAAAGTTGCACTTGAGAACTTAAAAACATTACATGCTAACGATTAAAACACTGCATGGTAACTATTAAAACACTGCGTGGTAAAGATTAAAAGTTGCACTTGAGAACTTTAAAAAACTGGATTTGAGAAAATTAAAAACTGCCTTTGAAAAAATCCAGATGTATCCGCCGTTGGTAAGTTTGACAGAAAGTTAGTTGAGAAACAAGACAAAACACAAACGGGGTGTTATGCTGTGGTAGCTGAGCATGCTGTAAAGTTTGAAGGGAGGCACATTTGTTAGTTGTGACGGGGACAACGAACCTAGTAACGGGGTGTTATGATGTGGTAAATGGGTCTGTTGTAAAGTTTGCAAAGGGTGAAAAATTTTTAGGTGTGGCGGGGACAAAAAATTTAAGCGTCGACGTGAGACGAACAAGGGTGTTAAGTTTTTTAATGTTATGGTAGCTGGCCCTCGTAAAGTTGGGTCGGGAAAGGGCGGGTACTATGTTGATTGGTGGGTTGGAAAAAGCTTAGAGTCGAGCTGAGGGGGAGATATGGGAAGGTACATCGGTGCCAAGTGGGTTGGGGCGGTGACTCCTGCTATAGTAACACCCCTCATTCCCCCAGTCCAATAGATGAGATCCCTTGTACTAACCACCTGTTAGATTTGCTTCAGGTGCAGGTGTCTACCTATAGTTGGTCCGTTCATGAATGGTGGGGAAATGGCATGGGAAACAGGGTTAAGCCATACATTTCTTACGTTTTATTCTCAGTGGAATGCCAAGTGCTTGTTATGAAGTCTGTCGGAATATCTGGTAGAACCAAGAGGGAGCCCTGTCCGTATAAAACACACAACCCTACTTTTAAAATTTCTTGTAGCTAGCTCACCGGTCGCCATTTTTGTTTATGGTCTAACTAGAGCGCCCCGCCACTCACAGAAACACATCAGCCCTTTTGTTAACAAGCGTAGCGGGGAAATTTGAACAATGGCCGAGCTGTGACCTGTGGTTACAATGCGCGTTGTAGCGTGACTTGTGAGCGCAGGTGGGGTGATAGTATGTCTTGTAAATCACAAGTTGGAGTCAGTGATAATTAAAAAAAAAATAAAAAAAATAAAAAAAAAAAAATAAAAAAATAAATAAAATAACCCCCTAGACTTAAAATGTAAACAACACACTACAATAACTCTAATTAGGACCCTACTCGGTCCTCAAAATTGACAAGAAGAAACCTAAAAAATCTGTCCTACCTACCAAACAATATACAATAGCCAAGAAAACTTATTCAAATACAAGAAAATATACAATTAAAACACTTTGAGAACCTACTGAAAATGAGAAATATTTGCTTACTCATCAATAAAATTCAATAAACTTATCCTGTTACAACAGAATTATTCCATAACAAGAAGAAAACTCGTTATGATTCACACCTAATGAGAACCACTTATTAGAAAATCAACCCCGACATCGTGATAACCACTTTAAATATACAAGAAAACTAATTAAAAATATAAGAAAACCTATTAAAATGCAACCAAAAATGACCCCCATACTTTGAGAATCACTTAAAATAGACAAGAAAGCTCATTAAAATACAAGAAAATATACAACCAAAACACTTTGAGAACCTACTGAAAATGAGAAATATTTGCTTACTCATCAATAAAATTCAATAAACTTATCCTGTTACAACAGAATTATTCCATAACAAGAAGAAAACTCGTTATGAGTCACACCTAATGAGAACCACTTATTAGAAAATCAACCCCGACATCGTGATAACCACTTTAAATATACAAGAAAACTAATTAAAAATATAAGAAAACCTATTAAAATGCAACCAAAAATGACCCCCATACTTTGAGAATCACTTAAAATAGACAAGAAAGCTCATTAAAATACAAGAAAATATACAACCAAAACACTTTGAGAACCTACTGAAAATGAGAAATATTTGCTTACTCATCAATAAAATTCAATAAACTTATCCTGTTACAACAGAATTATTCCATAACAAGAAGAAAACTCGTTATGAGTCACACCTAATGAGAACCACTTATTAGAAAATCAACCCCGACATCGTGATAACCACTTTAAATATACAAGAAAACTAATTAAAAATATAAGAAACCCTACTAAAATGCAAAACAAAAAAATGCCCCCCATACTTTGATAATCACTTAAAATAGACAAGAAAACTAATTAAAATACAAGAAAGTATACAATCAAAACACTTTGAGAATCCCTGAAAATGAGAAATATTTGCTTACTCATCAATAAAATTCAATAAAGTTATCTTGTTACAACCGCATTATTCCATAACGAGGAGAAAACTCGTTATGAGTCACAACTAATGAGAACCACTTATTAGAAAATCGACCCTGACCCGCCCTTGACCCTTTAAATATACAAGAAAACTAATTAAAAATATAAGAAAACCTATTAAAATGCAACCAAAAATGACCCCCATACTTTGAGAATCACTTAAAATAGACAAGAAAACTAATTAAAATACAAGAAAGTATACAATCAAAACACTTTGAGAATCCCTGAAAATGAGAAATATTTGCTTACTCATCAATAAAATTCAATAAAGTTATCTTGTTACAACCGCATTATTCCATAACGAGGAGAAAACTCGTTATGAGTCACAACTAATGAGAACCACTTATTAGAAAATCGACCCTGACCCGCCCTTGACCCTTTAAATATACAAGAAAACTAATTAAAAATATAAGAAAACCTATTAAAATGCAACCAAAAATGACCCCCATACTTTGAGAATCACTTAAAAAAGACAAGAAAGCTCATTAAAATACAAGAAAATATACAACCAAAACACTTTGAGAACCTACTGAAAATGAGAAATATTTGCTTACTCATCAATAAAATTCAATAAACTTATCCTGTTACAACAGAATTATTCCATAACAAGAAGAAAACTCGTTATGAGTCACACCTAATGAGAACCACTTATTAGAAAATCAACCCCGACATCGTGATAACCACTTTAAATATACAAGAAAACTAATTAAAAATATAAGAAACCCTACTAAAATGCAACACAAAAAAATGACCCCCATACTTTGATAATCACTTAAAATAGACAAGAAAACTAATTAAAATACAAGAAAGTATACAATCAAAACACTTTGAGAACCTCTTATTAGAAATATTTGCTTAGTCATCAATAAAATTCAATAAAGTTATCTTGTTACAACCGCATTATTCCATAACGAGGAGAAAACTCGTTATGAGTCACAACTAATGAGAACCACTTATTAGAAAATCGACCCTGACCCGCCCTTGACCCTTTAAATATACAAGAAAACTAATTAAAAATATAAGAAAACCTATTAAAATGCAACCAAAAATGACCCACATACTTTGAGAATCACTTAAAATAGACAAGAAAACTAATTAAAATACAAGAAAGTATACAATCAAAACACTTTGAGAATCCCTGAAAATGAGAAATATTTGCTTAGTCATCAATAAAATTCAATAAAGTTATCTTGTTACAACCGCATTATTCCATAACGAGGAGAAAACTCGTTATGAGTCACAACTAATGAGAACCACTTATTAGAAAATCGACCCTGACCCGCCCTTGACCCTTTAAATATACAAGAAAACTAATTAAAAATATAAGAAAACCTATTAAAATGCAACCAAAAATGACCCCCATACTTTGAGAATCACTTAAAAAAGACAAGAAAGCTCATTAAAATACAAGAAAATATACAACCAAAACACTTTGAGAACCTACTGAAAATGAGAAATATTTGCTTACTCATCAATAAAATTCAATAAACTTATCCTGTTACAACAGAATTATTCCATAACTAGAAGAAAACTCGTTATGAGTCACACCTAATGAGAACCCCTTATTAAAGAGAAAATGATAACCAGTCAATCGAAAATTGACAAGAAGAAACTTAAAACATCTGTCATGCGCACAAAAGATAACTCACTAAGCCTACAAATTTAAACAACACACTACAATAACTCTAATTAGGACCCTACTCCGTCCTCAAACTTGCCAAGAAGAATCTTAAAACCACCTGTCCTGCCGACCAAACCATATACAAGATACAAGAAAACTAATTAAAAATATAAGAAAACCTATTAAAAGGCAACCAAAAATGACCTCCATACTTTGAGAATCACTTAAAAAAAAAAAAAAATGACCCCCATACTTTGAGAATCACTTAAAATAGACATGAAAACTAATTAAAATACAAGAAAAAATATACCCAAAACACTATGAGAACCACTCATTAGAGAAAATGAGAACCACTCAATAGAAATTTGAGAACCACTTATAATAAAATTATGCAATAAAATTGTAATTCTGTTGAATCAATCATGATTCTGTTGAATCATGCACTTGTCATAAAATATAATAAAAGTAATATATAAAACCCTCTTTTGTTATCTCTTTGATGTCGTCTTTGCTGTCGTCATTAATCAAATATACCATTGTACAACAGTACAACTCTAATTACACAATACAAAAAATAATTAATATAATTACACAATACAAAAAATAATCAATACAACAATAATTACGCTCGGACAACAATACAATATAATTAATATAATTACACGCGTAGAACAATAATTACACTCGGACAACAAAGGGAGGTCACTTTTATAAGACAGTCATTATCGGGTTATGCCCCTTGGCGGCGCCGTCCTTGTGCCGTCGATGCGCCGTCAATGCGCCGCCAAAATGCTAAGCATTTTGACCCTACTACACTACTGACACGCTCAATTTCTACCCCCCCCCCCCCCACCAAACAAACACTTTTTTCACATTTCTTCACACCGAGCAGTGTGAAAGTACTGGGTTCTAAATAAGCTTGTGCCAAAAACATTACCTGGTGCGTGTCATAACTGGAGTAAATTAAGTTTATGTATGACAATGTACGTCATAATGCCTAATTTGCAGGCTGACATATGCGCCCTCCCATCCATTAATAAAATCAAAAACGTTCCCTTCCCGGATGTCCTAAAATCTTTTTTCCGCTCAAATTTTCTAATAGAAAAATTAAATTGAGTTATGTGCCAAAATGCACCAATGATCAAATTTTTTGGGAAAGAGTCTGGGCCCTTCCCCCATACCCCTCATTTCGCTCAGGGGCAACTGGCGCCCTCAACTTCTTCCAAGCTTGCCGAAAAAAAAGTCATTATAGTTGGCCCTGGTCGCCAATTAATGAAGTGCCGCAATAGGCAAGTGAAGAATTTGTGCAGTACTCCGAGCTACGAATCAAACTCTTCAGAGCCCCGAAAATGCTGACTATCAATATCAATTAAAAAAGTGACACAGGTTGGGCAAGCCCCCTCCCTCATTCCTACTCCACTGGTACAACCCACCCGACATCTGAAATGCCCCCCTCCCCGGAGGACAGTATCTGAAACTAATACTTATTCTACCCCATTTTGATGTCTTACTTTAAAATAAAACTCAACAGCTAGTGAAATAAAAAGCTAAAATTTATTTTTTACAGTTGATTCTGGTACGATTGGAGACTGCTGTTCAACCAATGATACTTGCAGAGAAACTAAAAAAAAAAATTGTGTAGTCCAGTGAGGCTTGATTCTGGAAAACGGTTTACCTGAAAAACGCTCCCTTTACAGAATATATTTTTTATCATCAAGACTACATTTTTCTTACGAAGTTCACATGAAAAGGCTGGTCCAGTGCCAAACCAAGAACGATGTCCAAGTTACTTTTCACTTTATCACTAATTAGCATATGTCAGTTAACATCTGCTCAGATGTTCCAGAGCCCGACTACCATTCCTGAAAATGTTGCAAATGATGTGCCTCTCTTTGATCTGACCATTGCGGCTCCAAACAGTACATACGTTATTATGGATAACGCTGCTAAAACACCAGGAATGTTCGACATTTCCAATGGAAAATTAATTTTAAATAACGCTCTCTCAACAAAGATAAGAAAACTTTTTGACTATGAAAAGTTTAAAACATTTAACGTCAATGTAACTGCTACAAGCACAAGTAACAGAACAGGTTAGTTGAATTTTATTGCTTCACATTTCCTGCTATGAAACCTACAATATTGAGCTCAAGTACTTTTGATAAATCTCACTTCCGATATTGTCATTTAAACCTAAACGTTTAAGCAGTTTGAAAATTGTCTTGTGTTTTATTTTTGAAATTGAATATTGTTTGTTGATTTTAAGGTCATCTTTACATTTTGCTGAAAAATTAGTCGAAATTAAATTATGATTTCTCCCAACAGATGTTCGGTATCTAACCATTCAGTTGAGACTATCAGATGTTGATGATGAACCACCATCCTTTACCAACCAACCTTTACCTTTCTTGGCCTCAGTTTTAGGAAATGCTTCCCTTGGGACTTTGGTTTACACAATAACTACTAATGACCCAGATTCAACTTCACAGCCAACAGTTACAATAACTAATCGTTAGTGAATGGTTTTTTTTAACTAACAAAACTCAAATCTACAGCATTTTTTTAATATTGAAATTTATGTGTATTTACTTTTGTTTTATTTATATTTCTTTTTCTGGAACTTAATAAACATTTCATTTTTCAATATTCAATGCTTTCAGAAATACCTTCCAATAGGTTTGCAATACAACCTGGTGGTGCCAACCAGTTCAGCATTGTTACAACTGGCGACACATCTTTTCCAGGAAGCACTGAGTTTACTATTACGGTATGTACTGTTGACAAAAGAATTTAAAATGTTCACTCTATATTGTAGAGATCTTTTATTCCCCAACTGAATCTTAAGTCGTGTTCAATATTCATTTGAAAATATACAGATGGTTAACTAAGTAAATTGTGAGTTTGTGTATATTATTAGAAATATTTTTCAAAATCTGCAGGCACAATAATGAAAAGAGGAATATAAGTGACAAGTATGTCTAAGAAATTCACAAAAACTATTGCAGGTTCAACATTTGTTCTTTATTAATTGCTATGAATCCTCAGGTGTCTGCAAGAGATACTGTGGGCAACACTCAAACAGCAGATGTCAAGGTTTTGGTTGGTCTTCGTCCACCTCAATTTTTTTCATCTCCTTACACTGGTCAAATTTATGAAAATATTTTTGATACTGATCGTAACTGGTAAGCTTGATAGAAATATTTTTAATGTTTATTCCCCCCACCAAACAAACACTTTTTTCACATTTCTTCACACCGAGCAGTGTGAAAGTACTGGGTTCTAAATAAGCTTGTGCCAAAAACATTACCTGGTGCGTGTCATAACTGGAGTAAATTAAGTTTATGTATGACAATGTACGTCATAATGCCTAATTTGCAGGCTGACATATGCGCCCTCCCATCCATTAATAAAATCAAAAACGTTCCCTTCCCGGATGTCCTAAAATCTTTTTTCCGCTCAAATTTTCTAATAGAAAAATTAAATTGAGTTATGTGCCAAAATGCACCAATGATCAAATTTTTTGGGAAAGAGTCTGGGCCCTTCCCCCATACCCCTCATTTCGCTCAGGGGCAACTGGCGCCCTCAACTTCTTCCAAGCTTGCCGAAAAAAAAGTCATTATAGTTGGCCCTGGTCGCCAATTAATGAAGTGCCGCAATAGGCAAGTGAAGAATTTGTGCAGTACTCCGAGCTACGAATCAAACTCTTCAGAGCCCCGAAAATGCTGACTATCAATATCAATTAAAAAAGTGACACAGGTTGGGCAAGCCCCCTCCCTCATTCCTACTCCACTGGTACAACCCACCCGACATCTGAAATGCCCCCCTCCCCGGAGGACAGTATCTGAAACTAATACTTATTCTACCCCATTTTGATGTCTTACTTTAAAATAAAACTCAACAGCTAGTGAAATAAAAAGCTAAAATTTATTTTTTACAGTTGATTCTGGTACGATTGGAGACTGCTGTTCAACCAATGATACTTGCAGAGAAACTAAAAAAAAAAATTGTGTAGTCCAGTGAGGCTTGATTCTGGAAAACGGTTTACCTGAAAAACGCTCCCTTTACAGAATATATTTTTTATCATCAAGACTACATTTTTCTTACGAAGTTCACATGAAAAGGCTGGTCCAGTGCCAAACCAAGAACGATGTCCAAGTTACTTTTCACTTTATCACTAATTAGCATATGTCAGTTAACATCTGCTCAGATGTTCCAGAGCCCGACTACCATTCCTGAAAATGTTGCAAATGATGTGCCTCTCTTTGATCTGACCATTGCGGCTCCAAACAGTACATACGTTATTATGGATAACGCTGCTAAAACACCAGGAATGTTCGACATTTCCAATGGAAAATTAATTTTAAATAACGCTCTCTCAACAAAGATAAGAAAACTTTTTGACTATGAAAAGTTTAAAACATTTAACGTCAATGTAACTGCTACAAGCACAAGTAACAGAACAGGTTAGTTGAATTTTATTGCTTCACATTTCCTGCTATGAAACCTACAATATTGAGCTCAAGTACTTTTGATAAATCTCACTTCCGATATTGTCATTTAAACCTAAACGTTTAAGCAGTTTGAAAATTGTCTTGTGTTTTATTTTTGAAATTGAATATTGTTTGTTGATTTTAAGGTCATCTTTACATTTTGCTGAAAAATTAGTCGAAATTAAATTATGATTTCTCCCAACAGATGTTCGGTATCTAACCATTCAGTTGAGACTATCAGATGTTGATGATGAACCACCATCCTTTACCAACCAACCTTTACCTTTCTTGGCCTCAGTTTTAGGAAATGCTTCCCTTGGGACTTTGGTTTACACAATAACTACTAATGACCCAGATTCAACTTCACAGCCAACAGTTACAATAACTAATCGTTAGTGAATTATTTTTTTTAACTAACAAAACTCAAATCTACAGCATTTTTTTAATATTGAAATTTATGTGTATTTACTTTTGTTTTAGTTATATTTCTTTTTCTGGAACTTAATAAACATTTCATTTTTAAATATTCAATGCTTTCAGAAATACCTTCCAATAGGTTTGCAATACAACCTGGTGGTGCCAACCAGTTCAGCATTGTTACAACTGGCGACACATCTTTTCCAGGAAGCACTGAGTTTACTATTACGGTTGTCAAGGTTTTGGTTGGTCTTCGTCCACCTCAATTTTTTTCATCTCCTTACACTGGTCAAATTTATGAAAATATTTTTGATACTGATCGTAACTGGTAAGCTTGATAGAAATATTTTTAATGTTTATAGGTACATTTGCCAAAGTTAAGAATTTCTAATTGACAAAATTGTTTATCTGTCAATAGCTATTCAAGACAAAATATTATAGTCTATAGTTAATATCAAATTATTTATAAATAAATATAATCTTGTAAATCTGTTCCAGGTTACTTACAAAAGACAATCAGCAACTTGAGATTAAAGCACGATTGTTCCAGAGAGATGCCCAGATCCAGATTCAATTGGGGGATCAAAGTTCAAGCAGTCAATTTTCTCAATATTTTGCTACCGTTCCTCAGACTTCTTCTGATCCTTTCACTCAGTCAGTTAAGCTCAGAAGTTCAAAGGTAAAATTTGATTTAGGGGAACATTTGAAAAAATTTTCCACATGGCAAAAAAATTTATGATGAAATGATATTTTGAAAATTAATGATTTTGCTGATATAGGGCCTATTCATAGTAGTAGGATAAAAAAATTAACAATAGTCTAGATGGTAGAACAGTTATTTGTGTATGTAACAAGCTATGTTTAATTTTTTAGATATTTGTTATAGTTTGGCTCATTCAATACTTTACAAATAATTTTTTTTTGTATAGAACAAGTCTTGAAAATGTATTGGAGACTAATCAATTTAATCAATGCTTATTATTTCTGTATGAGAATGAATAAAACTTTGTTGTTTTTTAAAGCTTAATAACGTATGTTACTGCCTTATAGGTTATTGATTATGAGCAACTCAAGTCTATGACATTTGTTGTCAGTGCTCAAGATACAACCAACAGACTCACCAGTAGTGTTACTGTAAGAATATTTACACCTTCATCACTTAAAATAGTGTCAAGTTGTAGAGAGATTTTATTTTATATAGGGTTCTTTATTTTTTTAAAAATTCTGACTTGTAATGTCTTGATAACTCTGCTTGAGTTTTTAATAACAATGTAGAAGATAATATAATCTGTATGGTTTATTCCAGGTAAATATTGAGGTCGTTGATGAGAATGACAATGCACCAACATTTTCAGCTCCACTATACAGCACAGAACAGAAGTAAGAGAAGATTTGTCAGTCGGGAGTACAGTTCTCTCAGGTAAAGCAATAAGAAAATTTTAAAAAAAATTACAATTTATTTTTGACTCTGTAAATTGCATTTTTTTTAAATATATATCTGAGGGCCCACGATCAATTTATTGATCATTCTGGTTCCTGGTTTGAATTTTGAGGTTTTCCTTCATTTAGATGAGTTGCTGGCCAAGGCTAACAAGGTATATGCACAAAGATTGCCAATTTTAAAAACTTGTAAATAAAAAAATGTTCATATTTAAGGAAAAAAGTTTCCTAATGTTACAAAAGTAGTATTTTGATACTATGTTGGATTAACTATGGGACCGGTATGTGAATTTAGTTGAATTTTTGCTTTCTTAAAACTACTAAGTTGAGCTAAATATTCTGATTTTATTTGTTCTTGTTAAAAACATGTATCTTTCAGTTCAAGCCAATGACAGAGACAGTGGCAGCAATGGAGAGTTGACATTTTCTATATTAAATAGTACTTATTTCAATGTAACAACTGTCAAAGTACCTGGTAGTGATAACAACTATAATGGCATAATCACAGTGAGAAGGTAATAATTACTATATTTTCAATAAATATAAGTTCTTCCATGTTTAATTTGTCTAAACTTAATGGTTTGCTAGCTTCCTGACTATATTACGAAAACTGAACTTCAAAAAAACAATATTTACACATGCATAATTTTTATGTAATATAACATATTTTTTTAGCTGAAATGAGAAAGTTCAGAAGATAATTGAATAATTTATATGTTTTATCTTTAAGATATGATGAAAAAAATAATTTCAGTCTTACCAAGATCTTTCCCTATGGCAAATTTTAATTTCTTTTTTAAATCACAATGAGCTCTGGGAGAAGGGGTGCAACCCCATCATTTAAGATTAGTCTGAAATGGGAAATCCCCAGAAAATAAACAAGACATGTAATATCATAAAGAATATAATTTTTTATATTGTATAAACTCAAAAAACAGGAATTTACATATGAATCATTAGAATAGAATTAAAAAAACAGAAAAGTCATTTTAAAACAAAAAGATAAATAGACAGACATGAAACTCTTTTATTTCTTCTAGTGCAACCCCTGCATGTTATTGCTTTTGGCCCTTAGAATATAAATAATTTTAAAGTATCCTTTCAAAACTTTGAGAACGCTTGCTTTAGGGTTACTTAGAATAATATAAAGGCATTTTTACAAGTGTTATGTTTTCTCAGTCCGCTTGATTATGATAAGCCACCAGGTCCCACCTATAATTTTACACTTTTGGTGACTGACAAAGGCACTGCTCCTAGATCAGCTTCAGTTTCAGTTATTGTGTCAGTCACAAATGTAAATGACAACAATCCTATAATTGATAACCGGTAAGTTTATTGTCACTGTTATCTGTTTAAAAGCTGTCACAAATTTATTGTCACAGATGTTAAATTATTACTATTATATTAGACTAAATTGATGTTACAATTTTACTATCTCAGTTAATAATATTATAAGGTTTTTCCATGGAAGAGTTTTTAAAAAAAAATTTTTAAATAAAAAGTTTATCCATGTATTTTTAATAATTATTTTAAAATTTGTTTGACATGGGTTTTAAGATGTCCTATTTGTCTTGGAATGTTTGAAAATTATTAGCAAATATTAATTTTAGCCCTTTAGTAATTTGGCTCTTCTTACCCTTAAATTAATATAACATTTCATTATTTACTTATAACAATGCTGTGTATATTTTTTACTTGTAGTACAAGCTTGTTGAGTCTCACAGAGACAGCCCAAAATAACTTTGCGGTGACTATAATACAGGCCTCTGACGTTGATGGAGACAGTATTCTGTTCTATTTTGCAAGTAAGAAATACATTTATACCAAATTTTTCTTTAAAATTATTACATAGTTTTTATTTATTTTTTTCTTCCTAATTAGAAGAACTAAATAAAAAATTGACAGCCATAATGAAATAAATAAATTTCATGACAATTTAAATTGTGTTTAAAAAAATTTAACTTTAAAAAATAGTGGGGCATAAATAGGTTCATACAAATTAACATATTTTTCTAAACTAAATTTCTTTGCAGACAATCAAGGATCTCAGGTCCCCACCATTGACATATTTAAAATTGATGCCCAGTCTGGTGTGATTCAGTTGACAAGCACAATTCCTAAAGATAGAGACTCATACTCTCTAAAAGTGCTTGCTGTGGATGATGACCGATGTTGCAAGGATAAAACGGGATCAAGAACTTCATCTGCAGTTTTTACAGTAAACATCATTGACATTAATGCCAATAAACCGAGTTTTACTAATTGCGCTCTGTATGACAATACTGCAAGTGTTAAAGAAAAGTCTCCAATTGGAACTCAAGTTATTCAGGCAAGAATTAATTACTTTCATGTAGTTGTATTTTAATTTTTGTATTTTAATATCAAATTTGAATACGCTGAGATAAAAATTTAATGTCACTTATTTTAACAGATATAAAACAAGAAAAAATATATTCTCTTTAGGTGGTAGCTACTGACCCAGACAGAGGAGAAAACGGTCGTGTTGTCTATGAAATACAAAATCCTTCACCTAGTCAACCCAATGCCCCATTCAAAATTGATCAAAATAACGGGAGCATCACTGTGCAAAAAATACTAACTAGAGGAACAGATAGTTTCATACAGGTAAAGTTTTGACAATTGATAGGTAAAGAAACCTTGGGCTACATATAATAAAGTAATTTTAATCCAAAAGTAGTTTAATAGCAATCTTTTTTGTAAATAATGAAAATATCTTTCTTTAAATATATATATATGTATATATAATAAATTGTGTATATTTATTTTCAACTCTAACATGGTACACACAGTAAAATGAATTTTAAATTTTCATAATTAAATTTAATCTTGATCAAAATCATGGGATATATTATACATTCAAGACTTGTTGGAGTTTCCATCAATTAATTGCCCTTTATATTGCATACTTTGTAACTAACTTTCAATGTGCAGATATCTGGCTTGTAACTTTTTAAAATAATTTTTTGGAGTTATATAATTTTAAAACATAATTATATTAATATAATGTAGTAAGTAAAATTTATTCCATTTTCTTTTGAATTATATTCTCAGTTCAAAACCTATGTAGTATAACCATTTTAATTCAAATTTTTTTTTTTAAAAGTCATATTTTACATTGCAGGTGACAGTTATAGGTCGTAACCCCACAATTACACAAATGGAAGGCTGGTGTACATTTTGTGTCACAATAGTTGATATCAATGACCACCCACCAACCTTCACACAGCCTTCGTACAGCATAGAGATTGCTATAAGCACACCCCGCTACAGTGTAAGCTTGTTTTTAAAGTTACTCTGTATTGCTGTATGACTATTAAATAATTATTTTAACAGGGCGGAAGAAGGCTTCTCCAAACATGTATGTTGCTTTGGTATGTATTTTGTCAGGTTTTCCTAACTTTGAGCTAATTATTTCCCTTTTTACCTAACCACTCTGCAGTAATCTCTCCCCCCACCACTAATAACATCACTTTGGAGATGGTGTCGGTGGGTTGTCGAGTTTGCACTCATTAATACCCCCCCCCCAACACACCTCCACAGGGGCCAGAGCCGGGTCTCCCCGACTCCAGGCCATGTAGAAGCACACCAGGAACCTTGGTTTTCCTAACTTTGAGCTCATTCTTTCCCTTTTTACCTAACCCCCCCGCAGTAATCTCTCCCCCCACCACTACTAACATCACTTTGGAGATGGTGTCGGTGGGTTGTCGAGTTTGCACTCATTAATACCCCCCCCCCCAACACACCTCCACAGGGGCCAGAGCCGGGTCTCCCCGACTCCAGGCCATGTAGAAGCACACCAGGAACCTCCCTCCTGGCCTAAGGGACGTCCGGGCAACCGAAGATGCTGCGTTTAAAGCGTCCGCAGTCCACTCTCCTATGGGTGAGGACGGCTTTTCTTCCTCTCCGGGGAGGTGGTGTTGCGTTACCACTCCCCACCGCCCCCCACCACTAAACAATTTAATCTCTTACTTAGCAATAGCCACTATAGAAAACATTGATGATTAGATTTTCTTTTCTCAACATTTAGACAATCCGTCAGATGGTTGCAAAAGATGATGATGTTGGAGTAAATGCTGAGATCACCTACATGTTTGGTACAAAGGATTCATCGATAACCAGCTTGTTTTCTATTGATGCCAACACTGGTGTGATTAAACTTATTGGTGATCTCACATCAACAGGCCAAGTAAATTTTTCTGATTAAATTTTAAAACTTTTTTCATCTCACATTTGTAGTTAATGATTTAGTATTTTTTATTGTTTATTGATTATATTTTGTGGATATTAATTTTACTTTTATTCCTGTTATGCTATTAGTTGTTTTTTATTTAAATAAATTACATTAAAGACAAAATGATTATTATACAGTTATAGTAATAGCTATTAGTATAAGATAAAACTAACATACATTTATTTGTTGATTATCCTAGACTGCTAATTATACATTGATAGTGATTGCTACTGATCATGGTACTGACCCAGGGCCCCTGTCAGGAAACACCACTGTTGTTATAGTTGTCAAACTTAATGATAGGGCACCTCCAGTGTGAGTAAAAATGAATTTCCTATTAAACTTTGCAAATGAAAACCGACATGGAACATGTTGTATTAATACTCAAGTAGTATTTTATCATTTGACAAATTTGTTTGTAACTTTTGGAATAAAAATAATCTCACTTGAAAAGTTTATTAAAATAATTATTATTTGTTTCTTAAATATTTCACAATATTTGTATAAAAATTATAGTAAGTCTTATTTACAGAAGCAATAATTGAACCAAAAAGTAACAATTTCATATCATGGGCTTTTTTTTAAATCTTCCAGATGGTATAATACTCCAAGTCCTCTTGTATTCAGCATAAGTGAAAGTGCACCCTCAGGAACTATTCTGGCCACATTCGTCTGTAACTCAAATATACCTGATGCTCCTGAAGTTGAGTTTCTTGTTTTTGAACCAGCTATTTCAATCACACAAGATTCTCCAACTTTCAGTCCTGTTAAAGTAAATAGCAGTTCCATGAATCTGATGTTAAAATCTGCCACAGCTTTGGATTACATGACGAAAAAACAGTACCAATTGTCTGTTGTTTGCCAGGTATTATTTTCAAGTATATTATAGATTATTTTTTTCAAATAGTGTTGTGAAAAAATGGATTTATACCAAGCACTTTAGTTCTATTTCAAATGCTTTATTTTTTTTTTGTGAATTGTTAATTTGGTCAATTTTGTGATTCAGATCATCATTGCATTTTAATTTCAGTGTCCATGATTTACTTTAGTTGCATATAAAATATTTTTCTTTAATTTTAATGAACCATCATCAGTACATTACATGAAATCGGTTCATATAAAATAATTGAAGTCTACGACTATGAATAAAAGCCATGGATATAAAAGCACTGTGTTTATTAATATACTGAATTGTTTTCTCTAGACTACGTCAGGGCTGACTCTGCGCGCTGAAATCAATCCTGTCATTAATGTCATAGATGCCAATAACCAACCTCCAACATTTGAAGGTCTGTCCAGTACAAGTCGATATGTAGGAACTGTAGCTGAAAATTCCCCTTCTGGGGCAACAGTCCTCCAAATTTCAGCAAGTGACAAGGATGAAACCCCAGCTTTTAGAACTGTGAGTAGCAACAATAACCTAAAAATTGTGAGCAGCAATGACATAAAAAGAGTCTTGACATATGGTCAAATTCTATGAAAGAGATACAAATAAATATCTGAGCAGACAAAAACAAAACACTGACATTTTAAATATTTTTTAATTAATTTTTTTTTCTTCTTCCTATGAATTTTTCTCCTGTCTGGGGCATAGGCCATCCACAAGAATTTTCCATTCATCACGGTTCTGTGCTTTTCTTTTCTTTCCAGTTGTTTCCAGGTTTATCCCATATTTTGCTTGTCTGCCTTTAATCCTTTGAACTGAAAATAACTTTCGATCAAATTTCCGCTCAAAAAAACTTTCCTCAACCAATTTTCTGTTGACGATATTTCTTTCAAACTAATTTCCGGCAACCATTTTCTTTACTAGCACAAAAACAAAACAAAAAATAATTTTTTACTTTGGCTTTATTGTTTTATAAAACACTTTTGAACTGTTTCTTTCAATAAAGAATACTGTGATTGAATACATTTTTATAATTTATTATTCATGTAACAAAGTGTATTTTGAAAGATGTTGACACTAAATTTGAAGTGAGCATCGTGTAAGAAGGCATTAATTAAAATTATATATCATTTGGAAAGCATGATTAGTTTTATTATTGATAAGAAATATGTCCAGCTAAAAAATTATCAAAAATATTCATTATTTTTCAGGTTACATTTCAATTACTAGGTCCTAATAAAGATTTGTTTCAAATTATCCCTAATGGTGATAATAGAGCCACAATAGTTACATCAGGTTCTAACAGTCTTGATAGAGAGAAAAATGAGTTTTATACTGTTGAGATTGAAGCTCGAGATGGAGCCCCTGCTGCCTTTCCACCCAACTCAACTCAGCCAAATATAGGTAGGAGGATTTTGATTTTCAATTTATAAAGCATTGTTAGACCTCCCACCTAAAAAATCAAATTGATTACATATCCCAAAAAATGTTTTCTAAAACTAATAGCAAAAAAAAAATTGAATAGATGAAAATAAAAAAACTTGTTTAAATAAACTAGAGAAACAGAAAATGCCTGCTGCGTTTTGAATGCAATATTGCCAAAAATATTTCAATGTTCACAAATTAAATAATAATGGCAGCATTATACTCCTAGAAGCAAATTACTATTTTTTGTGTGAAACAGTCAAACATCCATTTTATTTGACCTATTCCTTAGTATCATCTTATTCACAACTATCCCTGCATACGTCTTGCTTCAAATAAAATAGTTTAATTTCTTGTACACATTATAAATGTAATAAAACTGATAACAATTTATATTAATTCCTTCACATACACAGAAACAATTTCATTTTATTGTGTTGCAATGATATACAGTAACAAACTGTTGTTTGATTTTTACTACAGATTTCACCATTTATTCTTTTTCCTAGCTAGAAACTCCAAAATAAGATTAAGTTTTACAATGTATTTTTTAGTAGTTCTATATATCCAAAAGATATTCTACTATTTAGATTACCTTTAGGTGCTAAAGATTTAATTGATTTTCTTGTTTTTTTTTGTGATTTCAGTAACAAGAAGACTTGATGTTCGTGTAACAGATGTTAATGATAATATACCGTCCTTTTACAATCAATCGTACACATTTGAAATAGATGAAGAAACACCTGTTGGTTTAGTTATAGCAAGTGTAACAGCTAATGACCCAGACTCAAGTAAGTTTTACATTTGTACAAAGACTTACTCTATAAGGTTTTCAATGAATTTTTTTTAAACCTCCATATGTTAAACATTGTATTCTTTATTACGCTTATTTTAAAATAAAAATAACATTTTTGTAACTTTTAAGCTGTAAATAATTATAACTGAATTAATGTGTATAGCCTTACGAAAATGTTGTTATTATAGCCTTCTACATAATAGAAAACATAAGAATGTTCACTTCAGATCAGAATGTCTCTGCAAAATTTTAAGTAAAAATGCAATCTAGGCCAGTGTTTCTCAAACTTTAAAGTTGGGCCATCCGGTGGACATGGTTTGAAATTTCATCAGGGTCAATGCCAGATTTATTAATTACATTTTCTTTTTATTTGACCATAAATATTAATGGTGCGCGGACCAGCAATGCAAGGATCTCGGACAGGCACCCGTCCGCGGCCCATCATTTGAGAAACACTGGTCTAGCCATTGAAATTTTTAAAACCAAAACTCAAAATAATTTGTGCTGATGTTTTAGTGCTCAACTCCATTGTATCACGAACTTAAAGTTTTTCAAAGCGGGTGATACCATCTGTATGTTAGTAACTATTTTTAAGGGTAACATCTATAAATCTTGCTGAATATTTATATTAGTTTGATACCACTGGATGAAATTCAACAGTTATTAATTTTTGCTACAATTAAAAGTTCAATCATATGCTACTCTATTACATGTGGTGGGGGGGGGGGGGGATTTATTTTGATTTTTTGCAACAAGAGTGGGATGGAGCAAAATAGTTTGTAAACCCAGGCATTTATTTTTGCTACAAGTAAAAGTTCAATCATATGCTACTCTATTACAGGTGGTGGGGGGGGGGGTGATGTATTTTGATTTGTGGCACCAAGAGTGTGATGGCTCAAAATAGTTTGAGAACCCAGGCATTAACTGAATAACAGGCTACTTTTAATCTCTGTTTCAAATGACTCATAATATAGATATTTATGTTGTGTATATCCAGGCCAAAAAATCATAAAAGTTTAAAAAATTTTAGTAATATTTTTGATACATTTATAATATAAATTTACAAATGTCTTATGTAAAAAAAACTGAATAAAAGGAAATGTAAAGTTGTTCATTAATATAAATGAAACAATATCACAAAAACCAAAATACAACTATTTGAAATCTTATTTTTATATTCTCATTTAGCAATAAATTAATACTTAATTGTGACAAATTTGGCAGTTCAATTTTTTAAAATGTGAAAATAGCTCCATGTAAAAACTAAAATTAAGTATGGAGATTTGAAAACTCTTCCTGGTTAAAGTAATTTCTAGGCAATTTGTGAAACCTTACATTTTTATTTACTTTTATAAATAACTGCATATTTTCAGTTGATCAAGGTAACTTGAATTATCGTTTTGAAACTGGAAACATAAATAATGCATTCTCAATTCTGACTGGTACGGGGCAGATCCGTGTTGCACGAAGGCTGGACTATGAGAATCCTGATGAACCCAAGGTAACAGAAGCAAAACTTTGTACTACAAAAGCCACAGCTTACTTACTGTGTTTCTTGAATATAATAAATTGAACCCATTGATATTGTAAAACCTCTTAAATAGATTTTATCCATGAAATCTTTTTTTTAAAGACCTACAGAATGCAACTTATTGCAACAGATGCCAACCAGCTTCATAGTTGCTCTACCACAGTGGAAATCAAAATTAGAGATATTAATGACAATTCACCAGAATTTCCCAGTTATTATATTCAGTTGTGGGAAAAGTTGTAGAAGAAGATGCTACAGTGACACCATCTAACAAGATGTTTCTCATTCAGGTAGCTTTATTTCAACCTCATTAATTTGACATGATCATTTGGCCTCAACTGTTTTGAACCTTTAAATAACAGCTATTTTTTTTGTCTGATTTTTTTATCTTTTTGATCCTGTCATTATTATCTAGGAATTCAAGAGCATTATGTAAGTTTAAAGATAAGGGTTGTCCATTAATTACGTCAACAATTTTTAAACATTTTTCATCCCTTCCAGCCCCCCCCCCCCCCCTATTTAATATGTCAACATTTTCTTCAAACCCCACCCCCCCCCCTAAAAAAAAGGAATTATTTTATAAATAAATTAATAAATACATTTTACTTTGTGCTGATCTATTTCGATGAAAATAAAATTGTTGGAAAAACATTTCATTACATCTTTAGCTTGTTAATCAACAAGTTAAAAAGTTTTGACACTTAAATTTTATAATGCAGAATCAATTGAAAGGTTGTTAAAGACTGAAAATCCTTTTTTTGTGGTGTAAATATGATTAAAGTCAGTAAAGTTGGCAATTATAGTATAGTTTCTAGCTGCTATCATCTTCCCAAAGAATAGCCTGGTTTGCTCCATCGTAACAATGAGCATCTGGGACATCATTTGGGTAGTGCAGGAGGGCAAATCATTTGCCCTCAACCCTGATTTGCAGGTTTTATTATAAATTGATATGTACTGTGGCGCTTCCAGTAATAAACAACTTAACAAGCCAACCAAGTTTTGGCTTTGCCCCCCCCCCCTCCCTGAAAAAACATGGGCGTATTCTATGTAAGCTGATTGATCATTTTCATCTTGCGGCACTGATACACCAGACAATTCAAAATCATCCTTATCTAACCCTTCAGCATTTAAAATACAAGCATTGTCAATGTGAGCAATAATTGCCATAAGCTCTCTCTATCTCCTTGCAGCTACTCGCATTGGTCAAATCCTTTTTTTGTTGAGAAGCTGGTGCTAATTTGTTATGCTCAAGAGGGCATTGTCAGTTCTGTTGAACATGCTTGTTGAACATGCTTATTGTTACTCACTTTACATTCACCTAATTCTCAAAATATCGTATTCCTACTCTATCAATATCATTTAACTTGACTGCACATGACACTTGAACCTTGTCGTTGTTCCATAACCCCTGCAACAAAATCTCCAGGTGAAGAGGCCAAATTTTGACTTCTCTTGCACAAACAAAGTGTGCTAACATTCTGACAAGCCATCTGCAGTGCACAGACACACATCAGATACATCTTATATTGTTAAAAGCCTAAAAATTATATGACTATTTACACTTACAAATTTAAAAAAAAAATTTAATAATACTAATTTTCCAGTCAATTTTTAAGATTAAAATTTTAATAGAGGAAACATGATTGTTGACGTCAACTAATCTAATCTAAATCCCTCCCTCCCCCTTGTCAACAACTTTCAAACATTTCCAAACCCCCTCTTCCCCCCCCCCCCTCCTATTTTGTTGACGTAATTAATGGATGCCCCAATTTAGAGGAAACATGATTGTTGACGTCAACTAATCTAATCTAAATCCCTCCCTCCCCCTTGTCAACAACTGTCAAACATTTCCAAACCCCCTCTTCCCCCCCCCCCCTCCTATTTTGTTGACGTAATTAATGGATGCCCCAATTAGATATATTTCTTTATTTTAAACAGTTTTTGAAACTAGTTGTGAATTTCAATATTTGTCTCTTAGGTGTCTGCAAAGGATAAAGATGTAAACCGTACACAGACGGACATACGCTACTTTCTGATTGGATCTGAAAATACATTTTCCATTAATCAAATAAGCGGAGAGATTTATCTGATTGGTAAATTGGACAGAGATCAGCCCAATCCAAATTACACATTTATAGCATGGGCTGAAGATGAACGTGCTAATCCCCGCTTTGGATATACCACGGTTGTTGTCAGTCCCATGGATATAAATGACAATGCACCGGTCTTTCAAGATAATTATCTAAAGGGTGAACTTTTGGAGAATCCTTCAATAGGAAGTAAGTTAATATTATCAGCAGCATATGTTACAGTTATAATGGTTATTGTGGTAAAGTTTAATTACACTTTATTAATCAAGAGGAACATTTTTAATATTACAGTGTATTACAGTAAATTCCTGATAACAATCCTCAATTATCTGACTTTTTTTTAAAACTGGTTGTACAAAGTAGGTCAAAGGGTTGCAGTCACTAAGTTTCTATAATCAGTGACAGTAGCATATTAAAGTAACTTTTTGAAACCTGCTGCAAAATGTATTTTTTTGTGTATTAGCTAGAAAGTCTAATAAATAGTTTGCATTGTTAGTAATTAGAACTATGATGACATCCATTTTATAATTTTACAAATGTATCTGTCTCTGCTCTCAGTGCGTAAATTTTGAATATAAAAAAATCATGAAAATAATCTTCCGTTTAAGATTACAAGAAATTAAAAAGCATTGCGGTACTATTTTTTACTGGAATACAATTAACAGAATGAAAATTCTTAAATTAAGTATACATTTTTGTCCATTTTCTGAAAAATAGCCCCTGTTCTTACTGCACTAGCAAGGGACATTGATTATGGGGACAATGGTACTGTGAACTACAGAATATTTTCCACTCAGCCAACACCGGACAGATCAGCTTTATTTAGTGTCAGTAACATTGGTGTTATTACTACCAGAGGAGATCCAGGAGCATTTGACAGAGAAAAAGTGCATACTATGTATTTGACAATAGAAGCTTTTGATGGTGGCATACCTCCAATGCAAAGTACAGCAACTGTTACTATCAACATTCTGGATGTCAATGATAATGCACCATATTTTGGAAAAAATCTTTATACGTGAGTAAATGGAGATTTTGGATTATCCAATACATTGGCAACAACTAAATTACTGTTAAAATGTGATAGTTTGAACTATTACGTTTTTCTATAATATTTTGATTACAAATGTCTTTTGTTTAACTAGAAAAATCAGCTGGTACTAGAGTGAAATAAAATTGTGAGCTTAAGTGTTATAATGCACTCTAATTTTTTAAAATTAATTTGATCTCTAAAAAGTAATATAAATATATTTCATCTTTTGAATGTTACCAAGATTTGAAAAGATTAAAAGTATTTTTTTAAAGAACTTACCTTGAATAGTTAGTTAGAAACTATTAATACTTTTAACAGTTTGTATCCTATAATAATTTATAGTGATTTTTTTATCTTGAAACTCAATTTTTTTAAAATTATGAAAATTCATTTTTTAATCAGCAATACTGTATTAAAGTAATAAGACTTAAGGCGTTTTTTTTTTTACAAATAAAACTAATAATTTCAGTTCCTTGGTAAAAATAATAAACATTTATTTGTTGATTAGTTATATGAATTCCTTTAGGTCTGGGCTCAGGCACTTCTATGTTCCTATAATGAATTTTTTATTTGACAGAGTAACAATGCCAGAAGCCACCAAGTTTGGATCCATTCTCTTAGTGTCAGCCACTGATTTAGATGATGATCCAAAAAATCGAGATCTCCGCTTTCAACTGACAGGACTTCAGTCTACTAACTTTTTAGTTGTAGCACTTGATCAACAGGCTGATATTCGAATAGCAATGGTATTCTTTAATTATATATTTTAAATATTTAAAGAGTTATGTCGAATTACAAAATTTATTTCTTTTAATGTAAATTTGAATTGAGAAATAAATAACTTGTTTTAAAAGTTTTGCCAGTTGTTAGTCTAGTATGTAATTTTTGTACTGAAATAATTATACTCACTTTAATTACATTTATGTTAACTCAAGGGTTTAATTTCATTTTTTTTTTAATTCTTATAAAATTTCATCCCTGTGGCACTACAGTCTGTGTTGGGCTTTGGCCTGCCTTATCACATCCTTCTTCTCAGACCTTTTTTATCTTTTCCAAGCTTGGATTCCCAGCTGCTGTAGATTTTTTTCCACATCGTCCACCCATATAAGCCAAGGTCTACCTTGAGCCATTTTCATCTGGAGATTTGGTGGTGCACCCTCTTCACTCTTCTGTCATATTGGCATTCTTTCTAAGTATCCTATCCTTTTTTATTTCTGCCACTAGTGTTGGATCCTGATGTAGATGATACAATTCCTGTTTGTTTCATATTTTCCATCCATATTCATCCTTTGTTGGTCCATATATTTTCATGATAAATTTTCTCTCACCTGTGTTTAATAGATTTTCTGCCATATTATTTTGGGTCTAAGTTTCACTTGCATATGTTACAACTAGGCTGATTACAGTTTTTAAAATAGTTTTCTTTGTTTTTCTTGTGATATTTTACTTTTGAGCATTTTCTGACTACTAAAGTGTGCCCTGTTTCTGGTTGATATTCTTTCTTTAATTCTGTTATTAATTCGTTTCTTTCATTAAATAAAGATCCTTGGTATTTGAATTGATTTACCTTTTTTAAAAATTTGGTTTCTAATTTTAAGGGTTTCATTAGTCTGTTCTTCCCTTATCATAGTCATGTAGTTTGTTGTTTTTTTTTATTAACTTTCACTTCTGATTGTAGTGATGCATCTACTAATTCAATTTTGACATGTCTTAACTACTTTTCCCTAACAGTGCTGTGTCATCAGCATTTGCAAAGATACTGAAGGGGATTGTTGTAGACTGCCTATTGGTTTTGGTTTTTGGGTTTCCCTCCAAAAGTATCTTGTTATTGTTCCTCAAGTGTAAATATGTATGCATCTCATAACTCTCTCCAATGTTAGGTTAAATAGATTCATACAAAATTTGAAATTGATAAGTTGAAAGTAAAGGCAGAAAAACAGAGACAATACAAAATAGAGGCAGATAAACAGGGACAATTTGAACTTGATAACTGAAAATAGAGGCATATAAACAGGGACAATTTGAACTTAATGAGCTAAAAATAGAGTCAGATAAAAAGAGACAATTTGAACTTGATAAGTTGAAAGTAGAAGGAGATATAAAGAGACAATTTGAACTTGATAACTGAAAATAGAGGCATATAAACAGGGACAATTTGAACTTAATGAGCTAAAAATAGAGTCAGATATAAAGAGACAATTTGAACTTGATAACTGAAAATAGAGGCATATAAACAGGGACAATTTGAACTTAATGAGCTAAAAATAGAGTCAGATATAAAGAGACAATTTGAACTTGATAACTGAAAATAGAGGCATATAAACAGGGACAATTTGAACTTAATGAGCTAAAAATAGAGTCAGATATAAAGAGACAATTTGAACTTGATAACTGAAAATAGAGGCATATAAACAGGGACAATTTGAACTTAATGAGCTAAAAATAGAGTCAGATATAAAGAGACAATTTGAAATTGATCATGTCAAATCCTATGTTCTACTGGATTGATTTATTCGTCAAGTTCTTTCACACGTTGAATATGTTGTACTGTTCTTACTATCACTGAATAAACTCAAGATCTTTTAATAATAATTATAACTTTAATATCTAAGTATTAACTATACACATAAACACATGAATGTACCACAGCTCGCTATCAGACATAAATAATACACATCCTACTTCCACAAAGTTCCATTCACGACTGCTGCACGATACTGTCACTAATACTGTCTAGACAATACGTCACGAACAGCATAAAAAATAGTCACAGAGTCAAGGGCGGAAAGAGTGTTCCCTAACTAATTAAAACTCTCAAACTAACACCGCTCGTAATGAACATAATATTCAGTCGCAACAACTATCAATGAACTCCCATACTTGATTTCTTGAATATTCTCCCTGAACTTTGATTTGCTTTTTGAGCTGTTTAATGTTATATTTATCAGTCTTATCCGCTTGTTGGGTATGCCAAACTCCTGCAGAGTCTCATACAGATATTTTCTGTTGGTGCTGTCCTAGGCCATTGTTTAGTTCACATACAGTTGATGTACTGGGATATTATATTCGTAACATTCTCTAATAGACATCTGATGCGGAAATTCTTAACAGTCATTGATCTGTTTTGCCTAAATCCACAATGGTAGTCACCTAGATTCTATTAAAATCAAAAGAATATTTATTTAAAAGTTTAAGTGATCTATAAACATTTTGTTCTAAATTTAGCCACTGGACTTTGAGACAGACCCACATAATTTCACATTCATCCTCCATGTGGATGACCGTCAGCCCGGTCATGAGAACTCAACCCAAATCCAAGTGTTTGTCACAGATTACAATGATAACCCACCCATATTTAACGAGAATCAAATTAGTGTTACATTAATTGAAGAACAGCCACCTGGGCAGGTGATTGCAACGTTTTCTGCTACTGATGCTGATGAAGGAATGAATGCTGAGTTTGAGTAAGTTTGTTTTTGTAAAAGTCCTAACAATTGAAGACATTCTCAACAAAATATTTTGGCTTTAAGGATTAAAGGAACTGTTACAATACAGTAAATATTATAAAGTAAAAAAATGATATTTAAATTTCTATTGAAATATTTTTGCATAAGCAATTTATGTGTGTAGAACTTTTTTTAAAATATTTTTTATTAAACCATTTTGTAGTATCTAATTTAAAGAAGAATTAACGTGATACCATTTATTTGTACTTTGTAGTTTTTTTTGTTTTTTTTTCCTATTTGTAGAACAATGTTGGATAAGTTTTCTGTGATTTTTAAAAAAACATTGCACAGTCTTGAATGAAGGTGGCCTTGCACTGGTCAGTGTCATATAAACCATACTGCAAATGGTGCATTTGCACAAGACCTACTCTACGTTTTAAAAATAGTAGGCCTGTTTATCACGAAAAGTCATTATTTAATTTTTGTAATGTTCGATTTAGTTGCACTGATTTTTATTAATTAAGGGAAGACGAAATTAGCCTACCATGAGCTTATAATAATATTTATTTATCACAAACAACAGAATAAGAAAAGAAAAGCAACGAGTCAGCTTCCAATAGAAATGAGGTGTTTTTGTGGGGATTTGTTTAAAGTTTAAATCTATCAGACTATCTTATTAGCCCATTGAGGAAATGATACACCTATTATTTATTAAGTAATAAACTTACACTTGATGGTGAAACAATCAAGGAAATTTAACAGTGTCAAAAAAAAACAACTCTTGTTTGGGATCTCAAATATTTCTAGACCTTACACAGTGTGAACTGAAGAAAGTAATACAAATAATAAATAATTATTGTGATTTTTCATTTTTTATGTCTCTGTTCTGATTTTTTAATTAGGATTTTTTGTATAGGATTTTATACCACAGGTTGACATGTATGCATTTTAAATTGATAGTTTGGAAAACTAAAGAGCTATAAGACTATAAATCCAAAATTACAACATTCAAATTACTCTTTGTTATTATTCTACATGTTAATGATTTTAGTATTCAAATTCGACTTCATCCATAACAAAATGTGTTAGTTTATAAAATTAAAGAGTCATAAGTGGTCTTAAACTTAAATTAATCTCAGGAGTAAATCAATTGGTTTTATAACCGGTATTCAATAATTCAAGCAACAGATCCAAGAAATGAGTTCTACATTGATCCCCACTCAGGAAAATTAACTACAAGAAAACAACTAAACAGGGAAGTGGCAGAGTACATGGCGGTTGTGATAATGGCCAAAGATAAAGGTAGTGTATATACAAATACTTTGCTTTAAAAACGTCAAAGCTCAAAACATAATTTAGATAAGATACATGCACAACAATATTTATCTGTGGGTTTTGCCCCTGTTCAAATGAAAATTGTGCACGTGTTCTTTGCATCTTCATAATAGATATATTTTTCCAAATTTGGAGTGGCATAATCTGCTGGACTTATTGCAAGTGAACATTGAATGGTGCTCAATCAAAGCTATGACATATGCCAATTTATTGATTAAGGTTAAGGATTAAGGATTTATTCTAAGGTACCTTGGGAACTCCATCTTCAGATTTTCTATCAGGAAATGCATGAAAATAAGAAGCACCATATATAGGAAAAATGGGAGTGGGTGTCTAGGAGATGGATACAAGCTAAAAGATTGTAAACATTTGTCCACATTTGTTCTCATTTGAAAAAAATTAGGGTGGGGATTAAACAAATATTTTTTTCTTTAGGATCTGAAATTAAAATATTAATAAGCTTGCTTTTCTTATTGGTAGGGACTTCAATACCATTATCAATGTATGATTTATACATTCAGAGAGGTAACCTGTGTTACCACATGGCAGGCATGGGCGCCCGCAGGAGAGGGGTACTTACCCCACCCCCCGGATTGATTGGATACAAAAATTTTAGACAAAAATAGACAAAAAATTTATTAAAGTAAAGAGAAAATAAAGAGAAAGTAACTAAGCTGATGTCCTGTCCGTTCGTTCACCATACAAATACGCTACAGTAAATTAAAACTACATTAAAACATTACTTAAAAAATCCCCCTCCCCCCTAGAAAATTTTCTGCAGGCACCCATGATGGCAGGGGAAGTTTGTAATGAGAATGTTCCTTCTCCTAGATGAGACACTGCCCCATGTTAAGGAGTCTCATCCAAATTTGTAGAGAGGGGCTGATGAACATCACTATTGTTTTTATTTATTTAAGGATGAATGGGAATAATTTTCTTCAATGTAACATATTGCTGATAATAGCATGTCATTGTCATAAAAATAGTTTTTAATAAAGTAGATACTATTTATATCATATTCAGTGGTTCCCAGGGTGCTAGAACCATCGTGCAAGGCTCCAGAACAACCTTTACAAGTCAATCTCAAACTGTTTGAATAAAAGACAACTCTTATTTAGGACAATGTAGCATAATGTTGATTTTTTTCACAGTTTTAACTGCTTTAATGTAAGTGTAAGAGAAGTAACCTGCTAATAATTGTCTATTTTTCCTCAGGAGACATTCCATTACAGAGTACAGCATTACTGAAAGTCACCCTCACTGACATTAATGACAATGCTCCATCATTCCTTGAAGATTACAGCCCCAAAATCGGAGAGAATGTAGTGAGCAGTGACATATTTGTAACAGAGATTTTTGCTAAAGATCCTGATAAACTCTATGGACCTCCTTTTGGTTTCCAATTGCCTGCAGGATGTAATGTTCCCGCTTGTGATTATTTTTCATTGACCTTCAACCCAGGTTAGCTATCTTCATTTTTTAAATTTCTATGTGCATTCAAATTAGTTAACTTTGACTGGGGAGACCACTTGGTTTTTTATTTAGGGTTTTATAGAAATCGCAGGATGACTTCACCAGGCCTTGGCTATTTTTTTAGGAGGATAAGCTGGGTCCCTAGACAGTAATTCACCTCTCTCCGTCTCCGTCCATCAGGTGAACCCAAGGTAACATCATGTGTGGATGAAACAACTTGGAACAAGTAGTGTTGCAGAAGTTTCTGGAATTTTCATTGAGTCAATGTCATACCACCTCTGGAACTCCAGTTCCGGGTTTAATTTCAGATTTTTCCTTTAATTAAATGCGTTCCGAAACAAAAGCTAATGATGAGTCCCATCCACCAGGGGTGCTGGTGGTCTTTTTGCTTGTCTAAGCTTTTGCTGAGGGATTGAAATATGTGTGAACTTCAATAAATCTTAGTAAAGGTCTCAGCTCAATGATACAAATTTGAATTCTTTACAATGCATTTCAGCAAGTACATTGATTCTAAATTGTAGGTAATTATTAACTACTAGAATGATCTCATCAAATATATTTAAAGTATATAACTTAATACTATAACAGTCTATGACTATCTCCACAATTAACTAGTTACTATTTATTTTACAATACATTTTAGTTATCATTTCACCATAATTAATTTAGATACTAGGGTATATTAATATAAAATGAGTAAAACAAAGTAGTGTTAAACCTGAAAAAAGGAACGCAACAAAACAACGAACATGTCGGCAGAAAGCCTTTCTCAGCGAACAAAACAACAGAAAAAAACGGTATAAAAATAAAAAATAGCTCTTAGCTTATAAGTAGTACCCGTGGGCAGCAAATGAATTGTGGCAGGATGGGTATATTAAAAAATATGTTCAATGTATTACAGTGTATTGTGTAGAACTCTATGCTCCTAGAGAATTATCCAGAAGCCCACCAAAAATATAATTAATTTTCATGTTGCCCTCTGCACAAAAACGTTGCCCACCCAAAGTTTAGATACTTTTTGATATAAAGTTTGATATTTTTAATATTATTGTCTGTGTTAGACATTTTACAATGCAACAGAGATTCTAAAAGCATATTTCATACAATAATTAATCTAAAGACGATGATTGTGCAAATATTTCAATAATTGCCTTAACATCTAATCAATGTAACCATTCCTATTCAGTAGATAGCAGCATGGATGATTCTCAAACATTGAATTTCTTAAAAGCTTTTATTTATGATTTTAATCTTTGAAAATATCTTCTCACATTGGACTTAAGTAACTGATAGTGTACAGATGACTTTATAAAGTTCATTAAGCTTATTAGATGTATTGTCATGAAGTCTGTAAGATGCCATAAATTTTAATACACATGATTGACAAGTGTTGACAATTTTTTAAATGCTACTCAAATCCCTAAACTACCGAATGATGCAGTTTTTTAAAGATGTATTTATTGATTAAATACTTTTGTCTTACATTTTAAACAGTGTTCTTTTGTTAGATTTCATGCTACTTCTCTGATTCTGGTTAATTCAAGGAACTATAGTAATTGAATTTTAAGTAATATGTTAAAAGTAAAAGGAATTTACAAAATAATAGGCTATTTATTTCTTTTTTTAAAAATTCTCTCTTAGTATTCTGTGAAATAATTCTTTACAAGTTTACAGATTAGATTTTATTTTGTTTAATCACTCGTAAAAAGGTTCATAAAAATTAATTTTGAATTAAATAAATATTGAAATCGGAGAATCTGAACTATTCTAAAAGATTAACTTTAGGTATACTCACTTTTAATGGGCTGTTACTTATAAATATAATCAGAATGCTCATTATTTTTATAAGAATGGCCTTTCTTATACTTATATTATCTTAAGACGGTAAAAGAAGTTTTTTAAATTAAATACGAAACAGGAACGTTTTGGTTTATTTTAATATTGTTTTATTTCTTCTCGTCTCATTACTCCCACCCTGGTTCCCTTACAGCTGCTGCCAATGGTAATGGTTCAGCAACAGTCAGGACTAGCAAAACATTATTTAGTGAGGTACACAAGTACTACCACCTTCCTATTATCATGTGGGACTTAAGAGGACTACCAGCTAATAACTCTAGGACAGCCACCAATACACTTACTATCGTCGTTGGATATGACACAACACAAGGTAATGTTTATACTGGGATACTGATCCAATACTAGTCAAAAGCTATCACTAACTTTCTTACCATTAAAAAAAAATATTTTGCATTTCAAACTAGATTAAGAAATCAAAACTTCTTTTACTGTTAGGATTTTTTGGTTTGAGATTATGCCTTTTTTGTTTAATGACATGTAAACAAAGATCACCACCCATAAGATATTAAATAATGGTAATAATTTGTGGCTAACCTGAAGCAATTTGGCCAGAATACCTGTCATTCAACATGTATTGCAAGCTTACAACAGCAGGTGCTCTGGTTTCAGGGCCAGGCGAAGACCACAATTGTGGTGAAGCACCTGTGTGAAGAACACCCTGCAAGTCCACAACATGACAGGCCTGGCACATTGTGTCTGACTGACAACCTAACCTCCCCGTGATGCCTCCCTGGCTAAAGGGAACATAAGAAGAATATTCATACAAATATATCTTATTAGTCCCAGATTTATCTTTGGACACATAGTTTGAGATTGGAATTCCATCTCCATTTATTATTGTATCCCTATGAAATTTCTTAAGTTCCGCTTTTTTTAGTAATTTTTTAAAAAAATGTTAATACTAAGTTTAAAAGTCCATTCAGTCTTGTGAATTTTTTTTCATTAAAAAAATTAATTTCTAGTGATTTTTTTAAAATATGCTTTTTGTAAATAATTGAAAATGATTTGATGCAACTTATTGAAATTTTCCGGGTATTGATCTTGACAAAAAGTTTAATATTGAACAGTATTCTTCAAATATATTTTCAGTAATTTTTTTTGTTTCTCCAGGTCCAGAGGAAGGCTCTGGGTTATCCCGTGCAAACCTTGTTTCTCTAAGCAATGTTTTGACCTTGATCACGACAATGATAAGTCTGGTGGTGGAGATAAAATGAATTGTATACCCTCTATGAATGTTAAAAAATAACAGACCAACATCATACATTCCCATTCATACTGTTTGTCCATACTTTGTACAATTTGTATCCCTTTTCCGAAATGTAAAGTTTTTATACCTTTTACGAAATGTAGCCTTAAGTTTTTATACCTTTTCCGAAATGTACAGGCTTTTGTAACGTTTTCCCCTATAAATATGTTTGCACAAGACACACTTTCCAAGCAGGCGGTGCAATAAATTCAACTTTGGACAACTAGAAGCTTTAAGACTTTTTTTCCATTTCAAAATGACCAAGTTGTGGATCAGTAGGCCATCTACATTTAGAAACAGCGCAGTTTCATTGATAGCATTTGTTAATACTAGACAGTATGGTACCAATGTTCCCTTTAAGCTGCGCGGCCGCTCAGCTATCTCACAGAAGCCATGCAGCAGTTTTGAGTATCGGCACAGCAAATTTCCATGTCAAAGTGTGTTTGTGTTTGTGAGCTGTAAAATTTTGCACACAAAAAAAATTGATGCTGTAAAACTTTGCACACAACTGTATGATTTTGCACACGAACCAACAAACCTTAGAGGGAACATTGTATGGTACTGTAATAATAATTACAATACTTTTTGTGTAATTCTTAAAAAAAACAATAAAACTGCAGTGTTAGGAAGTGTTATGTTAATTTATATTAAGTAATTAAATGTATTTAATATTACAATCAAACCAATGATCATTCATTAGCTAGCGTGGGTGATTATTCCTTCTAATTGGCTTATTCATAATACCTCTGATACTGATAAGGTATAAAAATAAGGTTATCAGCTCAACAACTTTGTCAATATGGGAAAACTTTGGTTTACTTTGGTAATTTTAATACAGGAATCTATATCATTACAGTCTAGCATAATTAGCAGAATAAGTATGTCAATGTCTTATTTAATTATCATTCATCGTCTGTTCATTTTAATAAAATTCGTATCCGCTAATAATGTAGGCCTACTATTATAAATGATTTCATCTGATTTGAATATGCTTAAATGTGCGCGCATTGGCGAAGAGTAAACTATTATTTTTTTTCATGCATTCAAAACATTGATAAAAATGATGAAAAAGTTCTAAACTATACTTCTTTCGATTTTTTTTCTTCACTACAGTTTTTCATGCAGCTTCTTTTTTTTAAAATATTATCTTTTTAACAGTTTTTTCACCCCTCAGGTTGGCATGTATCGAATAGTATTCCATCACTAGTTTCTTTTATTTTAAGAAACATTTAATATAGCCTACATTAGAAATATGCTTTTAATTTTGTAATAAAAAGTGATATTAATTAACCAAAACCCTACAATCTCCCACAAAAGCCCACTTCATCTCTCCAAGAACTAAGTGTATCAATTTAAAAATGTTTTTGTGGAGAGGCACTTGGAGGGGGGGGGGTGGGAGTGACGTGGAATAAAGCTTAGAAGAAATATGCTTGTTTTTTTTAAAAAAACAAAAAACTCTAAATTTTCGCACTTTATCTGCTACCATTCCATTAATAAATACATTAATAAATCTTTGTTCTTGATTTTTGTAAATAAAAATGCCATCAGTGGAAAGTGTTGAATCTATTCTTTAACAAATGACGAAATAAAACAATACATTATTTTAATGTCAATAATAGAAAGGGACAACATGCCCCCCACCCTTTTTTTCATAAATAAATAATATATGACTTATGCATTTTAAATATATAAATATAACACAGCCTACTTTTTTTTTGCCAGGTTAACACACATAAATGCCCCACTGGATAGTAGAAGGGATCTCTTTTTTATATAAATTAAATTAATGGAAAGTGACTGGATTATTCATTTAAAATAAATTATCGGTTATGTAATTGTGTCTTTGCATAACTTTCTTTAAATTTTGACTTGAAAAAAAAACACAAAATCTTGCGAGTCTAAAACTTTACTATCGACCAAATTTCGGTGGTTAACAACGAATTTTCAAAGGCCTCAGGTTGATGTCAGGTTAACAAGCCATGCTGAAGTTTGGGATAGAGCTAGACATCAAAGGCAAAGAAACTAGAGGAATAATAATAATGTTCTCACTGCTGTACTTATGTGTTGTGATCATCCAATGTTTCAGTATAGATATTTTAGAAATTGTGTACCATAATTGATCTAGATCTATAATTGGTTTTGAATAATGGTCAAAAAGTTGTTTCTGGCGCTTCAATTGGGATTAGTTCCACGTGTAGAAAATTCACTTGTGATCTGTTATCCATTTGTGGTAATTTAATTTTATAAGAAAAAGAAATTTAGACCCATGGCCCTGAACGGCATTTGTAGTTCCTTCTGGATAATAAAGTGTAATAATTATGAGTGCCAGTTTGATTTTGTAGAAACGTATGCGGTAATAAAAACATATAGACCAGGGGTCTCCAAACTTTTCAGCCCGAGGGCCGCATTAACTAACGGCAGTTCTAAGATGTGAGTTGATTTTGTAATTTAGAAAATTTTTCGGCTCGGACTTTACCCTCCAACTGTGAATATTTCTCCTGATGGTTACTTTGATGATGACGGCGCAGGTTGTCTTCTTTCATCACAGCCAAAGGTTTCGTTGCAAATCACACACAATGCTTTGTCGCTGGATTTGATGAAGAAATATCTCAAACTCCACTCTTCTTGAAATTGCGGACACTCAACTTTTATTTTTATTTTCCTCTTCTTGGCCATCGCTGGGCACTAAAATAAAGTGAACTCAACATGAATAAATAGAGAAACCAGTGGCTTAGCTATGGGGTGCATACCGCACCAGGTGTCACCATCGCAGGGGTGACACCCAATTGAAAAATGGCATATTTACAGATCACACACTGCTCAGTAGAACCGATTTTCGTAAAAGGATAACCAATCACACAGAAATTGTCCACACATGTAAATAATTCGAATGCGGGCTTTATTAAATATGTCGATGCGTCAGAAATGAGATGACCGTATAATTAAGTAAGAAGAACAAGGTTTAAAAAGTACTTTTTACCCATTTAAAGGGTTAATAAGTGACGTATTTGGGGGGGGGGGTGGTCGGACCACAATGGGTAACACCATCCCAGGGGTGACACCAAATTGAAAAATTGTATATTTACAGAGCACACACAGCTCAGTTTAACGGAATTTCATTAAAGGATAACCGATCACACGTAAATTTTTATCCACATGGAACTAATCCCAATGAAGCGTCAGAAACAACTTTTTGACCATTATTCAACGCCCATTAAAAGTGTTCGTTAACTTTCATAATAAATGACAGAAAGCAATATTTATCTAAATTCTGAGAAATAAAATTTCCACTGAAACCAAATGTGATATGGTCGGACGATTCTATGAATCGAATCGGTAATAAATAAAAACATTAAAAAGGAATTTTTATACACATTTAGGTTAACAAAATAATATTACAAAATTTATCTGCTACCTTCACCTTTGGTATGATCTACTTGAGGAATTTAATCTTACACAGAAGTATCTGCGGACTAAATGATTTACCTTTGACAAAGTTGTGACCAACCTAGTGGCCTTAAGATTGTTTCTGCATGAGAAGCGCTTTCACTTTGTGGAACAGGCTATTGAAAATGTACTTTTAAAATGAGACCCATTTGGAATTTCAGTAGAGAGAACACAAAGGTTTAGACGAGAATTAAAGGAACAATTAATAGTATGCTGGACTCACTCTGCGAGAATACAAGAGAAGGGAGATGCGGGTGTGCATTGCTCGTTTTCATTCTGAACTTGAGATCAGATCATCAGCGATTAAGGAA
Source organism: Lymnaea stagnalis (assembly GCA_964033795.1). NCBI lineage: Eukaryota > Metazoa > Mollusca > Gastropoda > Lymnaeidae > Lymnaea > Lymnaea stagnalis. Next base: position 1,264,386 of record CAXITT010000161.1, on the reverse strand, counting down.
GTAGCAATTATTTTTGGGGCTGTTTAACTGAAGAGTCTACTATCAGCAAGTGAAGAAGATTTACTGGTGCCTGTTCCAAAATTAACCTCTTTGTGTGATGAGTTATCACAGAATGAATGGTTAAAAGAAATACCTAGGCTTAGCAGACACCACCGTCGGGCTGAGACCGAGCACTGTGAGGTCGAAGCTCAGCATCACTGGCTCGGTGGTGTTACATGGGATTTTGCCTCTTCGTGGCGTGACGGACCAGTAGGGAGGTTTCCTCCTGAAGCTAAAAAATCCCGGCCAAACGCATGACTTCCCACGCAACGGAAGTTGCGCGCTAACATGATTACGTGTCACCGATAATGGATATGAGACTAGGGTTTCTCCTTTTTAAAACCCTTGCTGAGGATTAAAAACATGCGGCCTTGAGAAAGCCGCTCCCAAGTGACCGTTTCGTCCCGACACAGTCCCGACCGAACTACTCCCCGAACGGTGGGGTGAGGTAACGCAGCACCTTCCCCGGAGAGGAAGCAAAGCCGTTCTGACCCACGTCCACACAACTCACCGGAACGGTGGGAGAAAGTTGAGCTCGAGACCACTCACGGAGAGGAGGTAAAGCCGTGACACACCAAAGAACGTACGGCTCCCTGGACGGTGGGGTGAGGTAACGCAACACCATCACCGGAGAGGACGCAAAGCCGTTCCAACCCAACGTCCAGACCGAATGACTCATTGGGCAAGGGGGGTGGTGACGCAAAAACTGTCCCCTGATGAGTAGAAGCACACTGCCCAGAACAGCATTTTACTCGAGACCGTGTTGCATGGCCGGAGTCCCCAGGGACTACTAGGCCATGTTTCATGGCCTACGTCCTAAGAGATAAACTCTCGACCTCCTAAGAGTATTGAACTTTATCAGCAGACACCAAAGCCATCTGATATTGAATTTCACAAATTTAAGGACTTGTCAGTATTTGATGTTTTGAAATTCATAGCTGAACGTGACTTCCTAGTATCTTTTCCGATACTCGCACTAAGACTTCAATTGTTTCTTACGATCTGTGTGTCTGTGTCTTCATATGAGCGGATCTTTTCAAAACTAAGGCTTATCAATAACTATTTACGGTCCACAATATGATAGTCAAAGCTCTCTGATCTGTCTCTACTATTGAAAGTTGAAATTGATAAAGTGAAGGATATTGAATTAGTTCAAGTGAATGACAAATTTGCAACTTTGAAGATCAGGAAACATTTTTTTTAAATAAATTATTTAATATAAAAATAACTATAACTTAACGTTGTTACTACTTCTTCTTTTATATTTTGACGGCCCGCGATCATTGTAATGATAATTCTGGCTCCTATGAATTTTTAAAAACAGTTATTAAATACATTAATTACCTCCTGAGCTTTAATTAACTTCTTTTTATTCTATTCATTGCTATACAAGTTATACTGTGGATTTATTTTAAAAATAACAAATTGTTACGAACCTGGTCTTACTTAAAAGGTTCGTTGTCTAGTGGTTTAATTATATACACTTCACAAACCATTATTCTCATATTAAATATCTTTATTAAAGAGCTAATTCTTCAACTTCCATTACTGTACTCTAAGATTACACTACCCAACAACAATAATACGTCATATCCCCTTTCACACAATACGTCACAAGATACTAAGAATACTAGAAAACTCAACACACATAATCTCTAAACAACACGCAATCACACTATACATTCAAGCCCTTAACACAAATCCATTTTCGAAGTCGTGGGAGGGGGGAGACACCATGAGTTTACCTCACCGGGTGGCACCGACCCTGGCTACGCCACTGAGGCAAACTGAAAGTATCTTGCACACAGTATCGCTTTAAAAAAAACTGATAATGTGAACTAATTTCGTCGCAATTACAGCTGCAATAACGCGAAACAATTTTTACTAACTCTTATTTATGATTTCTTAAGTGAAATTGACCTGAATATAGTGTGCACTTATGATAGGGAGATTGTTGCTTTTAATGTTTCCTTTTCAGAATATTAGAAAAATTCTTACTAAACTAACGACATTCCCAATACTTTAAACACACTGATAAGTAATTACGCGAAGGAATTTGTTTCTAAATAAAATTGAGTGCAACATGTTTTGCAATCAGACTCTAACTGGCACCAACACCTCCTCGTCGCAGCAGTCAACCGCTACAGGCAAACTGTGATCAAAATAATCAAGTTTTGAACAAGACGCGAACCATTTAAAAATTCCGCCACTAGATGGCGTTATATCATCTCATTGACTGAACGGAAGACGAAAACTAAGCAGTGAATAAGGTTTTGCAGTGATCTGTCGGAAAAGATAACGCACTACTGCGCGCCTCTATTTTAATTTGGTAAAAACATAACATCCACATAAGTGGCGGCTGATCTTGGCAGGATACACGTAATTTTATGTATTTTTTTCCGTAGACTAAAAAGGTCTCCACGGGCCGGATGAGAGGGCCTCGCGGGCCGCATCCGGTCCGCGGGCCGTAGTTTGGAGACCCCTGATAGACAAATCATCACCATTTGAAATCTTATTAAAATATCTTTTTTTAATGTAAGACGTACGGTTAATTGACCCAATTCCCGTCAATCTCTCGAGCTGAAACTTGACACATAGACTCGCTGCCGATGACAACACATTATTTCAAATGTTTAGCCTGACCCCCCCCCCCAATCTCAACCCCCCAAAAACCTGCTTTTTCATGTGCTTTTTCGTGTGCTTTTTTTTTATGGGAAGATGAAGGAAATATGATTTCACGAAATAAAATTCCCGATAACTGCGCTAAATGAGATTCTTTTTTTTTTTTTTTTAAATATCGTATGTGCGTTTGATGACTAACATTTTCTTTTGTTTTTCTGAAATGGTTGGTGAAAACCGAGGGGGGGGGGAATCATTCGAATATCAATATAAATTTTAAATGCATATCCAGTATTAATACGAACACTTTATTTTTATGGGTTGTTTAATTCAGTCTTACCGTCTTATCGTCATAAATTTACTGCACTTATGAGCCCACTATAGGGGACAGGAGTGGCACTTTGTAAGGCGTCACTGTGACACGATAGGGGTTTTCCCCAACACAGAAGTTATTTTTTTAACTAGTCCCCCCCCTCCCCCCCCCCCCCAAGACCAGGCCTTGCATTGTGTTGGTATCCGCTGTACCAACTGCACACGGAGCAGTGAACCACGACATAACCGGTGAATCATCATTCACCAGGTCTCAATAACTCTTCTCTCAAAAAACACGCCTGGAATGTTTAAATGAACCACTAGGCTCTATCCCACCTTCTAAACAGTTATTCTTTTTTTTTAACGTAGGAAATAGACTGAAGCCTTTGTAGGCTAAATTATCATATTTAAGGTAGGTCTTGCTTGGAAATATTTTATTATTTAAAATCAATATGATGTTTTGTTAACATAATATTTGTGTGATCAAGTACGAACCTTTCTGCCTCCATTAACAAATGGAATGTTTGTGCTTTTAAAAAATCTCCAACAAAATTCGCCTTCCTGGATTGACACTCACCTCCTTTGTCTCATTGGTGTACTGATATTAAGATATGGGATGTTGGATGATAGTGATAGCCATTCAATTTGTTTTTGTGACATGTGGCATTGGTACACTTGATTTTTTTTTAAAATCTCACTGACTCCGTACATTTATTATGACAAAATTACCCGGGGGAAAAAAGTTACCTATCACCTCCAGCTGATAATTCACCGTGTGTGACGTCATAAATCGATACCTAACATGGAAATTTGTGTTGCTTTTCTTCTCATTAGTGGCCATCCATCTATGATGTATGCAATATCAAGACAAATTTTAGAACCTCCATCACAATTTGCATCCGTAATCTTTTCCCTCCACCCACCCCCAATTATACGAACGTACAATAAGGTCTCACCCCCACCCCTTTATTTTTATTTTAAAAATTATTTATTTTTAGACCATTATGACAATTCTATGAATTCGAGTCACCGAAAACCAGTGTTTCCTAAATTGTGAGTACTAGGGGTTGCAATCCGGGATCCCGAAATTCAAAAATACCGGAATATTGGACAATAATTGATGTTCGAAAATACCGGGACTGAATTTTTGAAAACCGGGACTTTCGATAATCCCGGGATTTCATTTTCAATTTTTAACAAATCGTTTTTCATAGTTTCCACGTCGCAGTTAAAGCAAGACATATCAATAATTTATGAGATGTGCAAATCCCTCACACCACGTGTCTCAAGTTCAAAGTTCTGGCTAGATATGTGTACTCTTATTGGTCAAGAATCATGACGTTGTGATTAGTTTTGTTTTTGCATCGTGCATGTGTAGTGTGTAAGTGGAGACGAGGCACGACGTGAAGGTACAGGATTGGTAAGTGAATGTTTTCATATTATTGACAAATTGACTAATTATGTTTAAGACACGTACAAATTAAGTTACTGCTATTTTGTGATAACAATATTAATAAATTACATTCACCTCATAATTGATTTTCGAGCTATTTTGTCTCAGGCTAAATTACCCAGTTTGTCCATACAGTACGTAGCCAAACATTTTCATGAAAATTTAAACATTAACAAAAAATGTGTACACGTCAAAGCAATTTGATTGAATTAATAAATTTTTCTCAATGATTAATTTTCCCTTCAGGTTAAAAGAAAAAAATGGGGGACCCTGAAAAAAAATAAACCTCAACTTGAAAAGCATTTGAAACAATCGGAAACAAAGACATCTGTTTGGTTTTATGTCTTGAAAGCTACGGACAATCTCTCAGCTGAATGTATTAGATGTAACAAGATACTTAATACATTGGGAGGTACAACTTCAGGCCTGCACCCTCAATTTAAGTCTGCACATTCCAGTGACTACTTGGACGTATTTCTAAGGCCAGATTGCGACCAGATGCGCAAACATATCGTGGATTATTCAAAAGCTTGGTCAAACAACGTCTTCCTCGTTGGAAATATCTATGATCAATGAAATTGAACATCTTGGATCTGAGGAGGATGAACTTGAAGATACACCGCCGCTTAAGAGACAATTATAATTTGAAACACAAAAGAAACTTACTTCCAGACCAATGGATGGAGACATTGATATATTGGTATTATATAGACATGGCTTTAAGAATGGCGGTTCAAGAGGAAAATATCTAGAAATTGCGTATGGAATCCTAAGGTCTATTCCTCCGACCAGCATGGAGTCAGAGCGGATGTTCTCTTCATCAGGTTAATTTTGTAACCATTTGCGGTCAAAGTTAAGAGACCAAACATTTGACACTTGGTCATTTTTACGATTTCATTATTTAAATTTGAACAAAGACTAAAACAACACCATGTATTTTAATATTTGATTAATAAAACTTTTTAAATTTCAAAAGTTAAGAATATTATTTTTGTTCTTTGGATTAAAGTCTGAAGTTAAACACTTGTGTTATTGTTAAAAGCTTATTAAATATTAAAATATGATATTTTTCTGAAAGTTTTTATTTCATTGATAAATCCTAACCTTTAATCTTGAATCTAAACTAAAAATTTTATAAATATCGAAAATATCGAAAATACCGGGATTCCGGTATTGGTAAACTTCAATATCGAAAATACCGGTTTTGGCAAAAGGGATCGGTTTTGCGACCCCTAGTGAGTACGCCCCACAAGGAGGCAATCTGAAAGTTATAGGAGGACATAATACCTTCGGAACCGTATCCGGAAATTTGATCGAAAGAAATTTCGTCGACGGTAAATTGATCGACGGTAATTTGATCGAACGGAAATTTGGTCAAATCTATTTTTCAGTTCTTACGTTAAAATTTTGCTTCAAATTTCTTTTTAAACGCAATATTCTGTTTTACTCTATAGTAGAGTGCGTTCAAAAAGAAATTTGACGCAAATTTTCACGTGTGAACAGAAAAAAAGTTTCGACCAAATTTCCGTTCGATCAAATTTCCGTCGATCAATTTACCGTCGTCGAAATTTCTTTCGATCAAATGTCCGGTAACCCTCTGAAACAGTAGCGTGGGAAGGGGTCGGTCTGCCCAGGTGGCACTTTTTTCTTTTTATTTGGAGGGGCGGCATTTTCGGCCAACTGCAGATTTATTTAATTTTTTTCGTTTTAAAAGACGAAGAAACTGCAACCAGGTTATGTAAAAGGAAACGAAAGAAACAAAGTTTGGGAAAACTTGAAAAAAATTGAAGCAAGGCAAAGAATGTTTCGAAAAGAATCCTTCTTCGGCGAACAAACAGTAGTGTAATATCCGAGATGAAAGCAAGAAGAATGTGATTAAAATAAATAACACACCAAAGCAGCAAGTGAAAAAAGAATGCATTTTAAGAAATTGTAAATTATTCAAAAAATGTTAGTGCAATTAAACTCGTCTTTGATAGAAAAACTTTTTAAAAAAAAATTTTCATGATCAGATGGGGCGCGGGAGAATTGCGTTTTAGGACAAGAAATAATTATTCATAAATCACGTCACATGATGGCTAACGAGATATTTGTGAAAATACAAGAAAGAGCATGACGATAATATCGAAACATCGTGGTGATATTTGTATAGCCTTTTCTTCAAAAATATTTAGAAAGCATGGATTTTTCAGAGTTTTAGTGTTTTCAGAGATGAGTTACAGTCATATAACTAAAAATCGTTGGGCACCCATGAACTCAATGTTCATTGTTCCAGCTTAGTTGGAGATCAGGATCCATGCATCCACGTAGAGCTTTGGCCTGTCTCACCACATCGGAGCCACATCTTTCCACTCAGACCTAACTGATACTTTTCTTTTACATGCTTGGATTCCCACCTACTGTAGATCCCTCTTCGCATCATCCATTCATCTAAGCCTTTGAGCCGTTTTCCTCTGGTGTTTTGGTGTTGCACCCTCTTCCCTCCTCTGTCATGTGGCATTCTTTCTAGGTGTCTGCCCCGCAAAGCCTGCCCTTTTTTATTTTTACTTCTAGCGTGGGACCCTGATATAGACTGTACAATCCTGGTTGGTTCGTATTATCCATCCATATTTATCCTTTATTGGTCCATATATTTTACAAAGAACTTTTATTTCCCTTAATAGGTTTTCTGTCGTTTTTTTAGGGTCCAAGTTTCACTTGCGAAGTTACAACTGGTCTGATTGCATCGTATATGTAGCGTTCTTTTTTTTCTTGTAATGTTTTTACTTTTGATTATTTTGTGACTACTGAATTATGCCCTGTTTTCTGACGATATTCTTTCGTTTATTTCTATTATTAATAATTCATTTCTTTCATTAAAAAGATCTTAGGTATTTGAATTGATTTTTTTAGAGATTGGTTTCCACTGTTAATCGTCTCTCTTATCTCGGTGTTTCCAACGTGGGGCTCAAGCCTCACAGGCGGGGCAATGTGATTGTCTAGGGGGCCGATTCGAAAATGGGCTGTCTAGAATTTGAAAACCAACCGTCTACTATGATTTAACTTGTATTTTAAATGGAGAATCGTTGTCTCAATTTAAAATGAGCCTTCGTTATGAAGTGTTGTAAAAATCTGCTGAGACTTTTACTTCACATTGCAGAAAAATTGCTTTCGAAAGGGAATTTCTTGAAAAGATGTAAGGAACTCTTTGATACTCTTGCGATTTTTTAAAGGGACAAACCTGAAATGAAGTATCTGTAAACGGTCGATGGCAAAGCATTTATGAGTTATTTAGACAATATCTTTAAAAAACTAAATTTATTAAATAGCCAACTTCAAAGAAAAAATAAAACTCTTGTCGATGCAAAAAAAAAAAAAAAAAAAAAAAAAAAAAAAAAAAATCTGGTTTCATTACCTTTATTGAATTAAGTCAGAAAATAAAAATTTACCCCAAAAAATTTTTGAAAATTTCATTGGCTCCAAAAATGTGAAATGACTGATACCGCTATACTTGTTATTGTCGATCATCTGAAAATTTTACCGGTTGATTTATAAGAAGAGTTTGAAACAAATTGATCTTCCAACTTGAATGGTTCAGCCAATGTTAATGAATGAGTCGGATTTTTCATATATGCAGTATCAAGAAGAACTCGCAGAAATGCAAAATGATGAGTCAGTTAAAACTTTATTTACTAAAAAAGAAACGATCGCATGGCTTCGTGAGAAAACAAAAATCAAATATTCAAATTAAAATAAATGTGCAAGAAAACTATTTTTACCGTTTCTATCTTCATATTTTACTGAATGTGGATTTAGTGCCATAAATGATTCGCTGCTTCAAAAAAAAAAAAAAAAAAAAAAAAAAAAAAAAAAAACAAAAAAAAAAAAAAAAAAAAAAAAAAAAAAAAAAGAAAAAAAAAAAAAAAAAAAAAAAAAAAAAAAAAAAAAAAAAAAGAAGAAAAAAAAAAAAAAAAAAAAAAAAAAAAAAAAAATTGGCTGGATAAAAAGCAACGCGAAGACTTGAGACAGAAGCTAATTAAATTGGAAGCTAACATAAAAACTCTTTGCAGAAAGCATCAAGCACAATTATCTTACTAAATTTCAATAATAAATAATTACTAATAATTAAAATAAGATAGAAAAATCTTTCATTAAAATTATTTCAACTCTCCATTATAAGTTTTGAAAATGTACTTACTATGTTTCCTCACCAATTTCCTAGTGGTTTTTTTTCTTTCTTAAATCCTATCATTTAAGTTAGTTCAGTGAACAATGCTATTTTTGAATTTTAAAAATTATGTATATGATACATGAGGGGCATAAGAAATGTAGAAAAACGTAGGTGGGGCAAAGCACAAAAACATTTGAGAAACACTATTCTATCAGTTCTTCTCTTAACAAAGTAATGTTTTTTTTTTTTTTTTTGGTTATTAACTTTCAGTCCTGCTTTTAGTTATGCATCTTCTAATTCAATAAAAAACTTTTGATAGCTATATCTTCACTACTTTTCCCTAGCAGTGCTACGTCATCGGCAATCGCAAGATACTGAAGCGTTTAATTGTAAATAGTGGCTATCGATTGTGAATCTTGGGTTTCCCTTAGAAAGTATCTTTCTGTTGTTCTTTGGATATCGATATGTATGCTTCTTATAACTCTCTCCAACTCCAATGTTAGGTTAAGTATCAAACAAGACGGTGAGTCCTCTTGTCTTAAGCCTCGTGTAATCTGAAATGCCCTTGAATATTCACTCTGACATTTGATTTAGTTTTTGGGTTGTTTAAGGTTTCATGTATAAATCTTGACAGTTTGTTGGGTATGCCAACTCCTGCAGAGTCTCATAAAGATACTTTCTTTCATGCTGTCATTGGTCCTTTTATAGTCCACATACAGTTGATGTACTGGGATATTATAATCGTCAATTACCATTAGAATCAGTTCGTGTTTTATTTTGCTGGTTGGCTTTCGTAACGATTATCTGGTGGGCTTCAACCTATCCGTCACCTGGAGAGACGCTCGGTAGAACATCAGTACCTCCGCACGAGTTCAAGGTCATGAAGGGGGTCAAAATTGAAATGCAAGGTATGACCACCCGCAAAGTAACAAACATATTTTTAGTAGATTTTTCAAAAGTGCATATTTAAATAGTATTTCTTTTTTTTAAAGTTGTATTACTCCTCTTAGAACCCGTTGCAGCTGTTGCTATGCACCGTTGCCAAACACAATTTATGCGTTCTGGATGCCAGAGTTTTGGGCTGTCATTTAAAAAAAAAAAAAAAAAAAAAAAATTTGATTTTCTTTTAAAATTTTTTTTTTTTTTTTTTTTT
>CAXITT010000161.1:1178547-1245191 GCA_964033795.1 Lymnaea stagnalis | reverse complement strand
GGGGGGGGGGGGGACGGGGGACGATGGAGTGTATGCCTAAAAAGCTATACGTATTGATACACACACACACACACACAAAGAGTAAAATGTTGTAAGGCTCCTATCGGTAGTAAATGTCTAATAAAATTAGCAAAAATATCTTTTGGCTTGGAAACCTGCAAAAAAGAAGTTATTGAAATTGCATCACCGGATTTCATTCTTTATAACAAATTAGAGCGTAAACAACCTTTGCCCAATTAAGAGAGGGGAAGGTGTGGTAGCGTGATACACATTTAATCGGCGACGTCAATATCAAAAACAAAAAAAAAAAAGGGCGTAAGGTTTAATGTCACGGCTCGTGGTGAACAAAAACCTAGGTCAACACATAAAGTGGAGCATGGCCCCAGTCAAAAAGCTGATTGTAAAAGAGCCATAAGTAAAAAGAAACAACTTATAACGGCTATGCAATGGTTAATATAGTCATTTTGAATTTGATTATCAATGATCACGAATGTATTTATTATTATGATAAAATAAAAGGACACTGAAAATTAATCAATCTAAAGATACTCCTTGTTGCGGTGAGAAACTTGTCTAGAGTTTAAAATGTGTGAAATACTCTCTGCATCCGTGGGCCCTTCAAAGCAGCAAACTAGGAGGCGGGTGTTTTCGGAGACGATAGCGTCGGGACTCAGGAAATAACACCATACAGGGAACATTTGTGATCAATACTGCACGCTTATGTTTTGTCGGCTGTCCCGTGCGCACCATTTAGAGCAGTGGTCCCCAAATGGCTGTCCGTGGACCTTCACCGATCCGCATGCCTAATGCTGCCGGTCCCCATAACATAAATATTTATTGTCAAATAGAAATAAAAGTATAGAAATAAAATCATGCACCGGTCCCTGGTAAAATTTCGAAACTTGTTCACCGGTCCGCCAAACTTAAAAGTTTGGGAACAACTGATTTAGAGCATTGCTGCCTACTTACTACTGTAAGACTTAACAAATGGCTACAGATAATTTGCACAAAATAAATGCAATTAAAATTGGTATTTGTCCCGTTCAAGGGAGTGCCACTATATATCAACTTCATCAAGGGATTTCCACTATATATCAACTTAAACAAAGGGAGTGCCACTATATATATAACTTTATCAAGGGATTTCCACTATATATCAACTTCATCAAGGGATTTCCACTATATATCAAATTCAACAAAGGGAGTGCCACTATATACTATATATATAACTTTATCAATGGATTTCCACTATATATCAACTTAAACAAAGGGAGTGATACTAAATATATAACTTTATCAAGGGATTTCCACTACATATCAACTTCATCAAGGGTTTTCCACTATATATCAACTTCAACAAAGGGAGTGCCACTATATATCAACTTTATCAAGGGAGTGCCACTATATATCAACTGCATCAAGGGAGTGCCACTATATATCAACTTCATCAATGGAGTGCCACTATATATCAACTTTATCAATGGAGTTCCACTATATATCAACTTCATCAAGGGAGTGCCACTATATATCAACTGCATCAAGGGAGTGCCACTATATATCAACTTCAACAATGGAGTGCCACTATATATCAACTTTATCAATGGAGTTCCACTATATATCAACTTCATTAAGGGAGTGCCACTATATATCAACTGCATCAATGGAGTGCCACTATATATCAACTTTATCAAGGGAGTGCCACTTTATACCAACTTCCCCCGACTCCACACAACCTATTTAAAATAGCCTGCCAGTAAATGTTGGTACCCACTTTAAACGGAAAGGTCTCGCCGGGGCTGCTTTGCAGTGGCGTAGGAAAGTGTCCCGCTGGGACTGCTTTGCAGTGGCGTAGGAAAATGTTCCGCTGGGACTGCTTGGCAGTGGCGTAGGAAAATGTCCCGCTGGGATTGCTTGGCAGTGGCTTAGGAAAATGTCCCGCTGGGACTGCTTGGCAGTGGCGTAGGAAAAGGTCCCGCTGGGGCTGCTTGGCAGTGGCGTAGGAAAATGTCACGCTGGGGCTGCTTGGCAGTGGCGTAGGAAAAGGTCCCGCTGGGGCTGCTTGGCAGTGGCGTAGGAAAATGTCCCATTGGGACTGCTTGGCAGTGGCGTAGGAAAGGGGTGGGGGCAGTACTTGTTTCTTTATATGGAGGGGCGGAATTTTCTGCCAGCTGCATAGGTTATTGTTTTTTTTTTTTTTTTTTGTGTGCGTGTAAGAAAGACGACTTAAATCTTGGCCCGCCCCGGTCAGCACTAACCGTAGCTACGCCACTGCTTCACTTAATTATCAATTATTAAACAATTCTTCCATATTTGCCGAAGATCCTTCCTTGTCCTTTGTAGGCATAAATAAATAGTAAATAATTTCTATCCCACTACAATCCACGATGTAGTTCATGTAGTAGGCATATGTTCGTTTCTCAGGGGTGGAATGCAATTCTCCGTGTGACCGTGTTATGTCGCTGACTTTGGGAAAACGGGGGGACGGGTCACACAGGTAAAACTAACGGCCCATAATGCATGATTCACCTGTGCTGTGGAGACATTCCGCACAGCGAGGAAGTAAACGATAGTCCCGCAACCATTTTGTTTTTGTTTTCAAACGGTGTAACGATTTCGGATATTTGATTTGGTAATCTAATTTATTGTATGAGTTTTTATGAACTAATTTTGAATAGTATTTATTTTTGTATTAATTGTTGGTGAGTGTTTGAGTGTTGTGTTGGCCTAAATATTATCGAAAATGTCAATAAAAATTTTGGCCTAGTTTTGCAACCTGTTTCAATATTTTAAACTCAAAACTATGATTGGAGCCTTAAATTTATATTATAGAAATAGAACTTCATTATTCGTTTAAGCTTGAAAGTGCTCAAACTTAATAAATGAATTCAGATTAATCAAATTCTAATGTTTTATTAGCGTGTTTCATTATATATTTATTTCTGATGTATTAAATAATTTTAATGACACTAAATTTGGCTGTTGGCACAGCTTTCAGTCCTACTACGGCTACGGCTTTTTTAGCCACCACCAATGCTAACACTAACAGTAATAGAAAGTAATATAGGACATGTACAGGTAGGAGAGAGGCGATTTCCGGGTTGTTACCGTTATGATTTCATTTCTGGTGGCCTGCATGGAATGAGCGAAACTGATCAACAAGGCATTGACTTATGATTAGTACGCTGTCTTGCTCATAATTATTTTTCTATCATTTAAATTACAACAATAACAATCCAACGTTAACCTTAAACCAGGTACTATTAATTATGACTTAAGTTGACTTAAGTAAGTCTTAGTAAGGCAAGGCCACTAACTATCACTTATTGACACTATCAATACTATCACTATCATGATTCATATCGTAAGTAACTTATATAATATTACAGCATAAATAATTTAGGATCACATATTCATAGACTTAGACATACTTCAGTTCAGTCATAATCACAGAATCATGCTAGATAGTTACATAGCAGTCATAATCACAGAATCATCATGCTAGATCGTTACATAGATAATCTTCTTATTCGCGGCATTTACTTACCTGGAAAACCCATGCTGTTTGCTTTACATATTTTTTATAGGCTACTACTTACTACTACTAGGTTACTTGGTCATTACTGATATCGTTACTGCCAGTATTTATTATTGTTAGATAATGCTAGTAATTGACCAGGTAAATGGTATGGAACATATTAAAATGAATGAACATAGTCTGTAGTATAGTATATGCTACTATTACTATAGACTAATATAGGCCTATATTTATATAGCCTACTTTATACCCGCAATCATATAGGCCTATTATAAGCCTGTATAATATATCCTAATATATAGGGACTATAAAATATGCCTAAATATATATTATAATTAGTGATAAAAAGAGTTTATACATAAAAATACACAATATCTTCAGCATTATCATTATGTCTGATAGCTCATTCAATATGTTTGTTTTTTCAATAATAATACCATATTGAAAGGACTTAATACTATTGTATAGCCTAGGCTTTTAATATGTTAAAACATGAAATGAATAGTAGCTGTAGTCTTCTAATGCATCCATCTTACTCTGTCTGACTCTGTTTTATTGACATACAAAACACAGCAATTTATGTAATTAATTGGGGTTTTGGGAATCATTACTTAATACTTAATTACTTTGTTATAGTCTTTTAAAACTTTACTGCAGGCACTTGACTTAGCCAATTATTATAAATTATAGCATTTGTGATTTCATATAGAATCTGTCAAAGATAATGGCATATTATTAATATCATTTTAATTTAGCACTTTTAGTTTTAATTTTAAGATTTTTAATCTAAGCCCATCAACACTTACGTCCCTTTTTTAACTTTGAGAACTTAGATTTTTAATAAATTAAAATAAATAAAAAATATGATGGTGCTATGTATCTTAAAAAGTGTAATGACACTAACATTTTCCAGTCACTTTACAAATATTTGGAAGCCACCATCTTGCTCACAATTAAGTCAAATACAAATATTTTTATAAACTAGATAGCAGGCAAGTCACAATATTATACTGTAGCCTAACTAAGGTTTTATACTTTATACTAAATCTTTCATTTCAATCACATTCAGTTTTGACACTCTAAAGTGGCTCTACTAACATATCAGAATATTCTAAAATTAATTCCTTATAAAAATTACAGAAGTTTCTTAATTCCAATTAGCCTTAGATTAAACTAAAACTCTGTCTGAGCACCAGATACTGAACTCCCATTAAAAAAAAAAAGTAGGATGTGAGATGAACATGCTCACTGTTGAAAGTACATAACATAAAAAAATGCAGTGCTGATATCTGATATACTTGGCCATGATGGTGCAAAACATGTGAGTGCAAAAGGGGGGGGGGGGGGGGCAGTTTAAACAGAGTCAATCCCAAGGTGGTGGACTGGAATTCAACCCCCACTAAAAACTAAAATGCAGTGCTGATATCTGATATACTTGGCCATGATGGTGCAAAACATGTGAGTGCAAAAGGGGGGGGGGGGGGGGCAGTCTAAACAGAGTCAATCCCAAGGTTGTGGACTGGTATTCAATCCCTACTAAAAACCTAGACAATCAAATCAATATCAGCCCCCCAGGTGGATGGGACTCGTTAACCTTGGATGGCAACTGATCTAAGAGAAGGAAACTCTGAAGAACATATTCTTGACTAAATCTTGCTTTTGGAACAAATGGGCAAGGACTAGATGGTGAGGCTGAGGAAATGAGCAGTTTTCCCTCACTTTAAACAAAATGCAACTCAGGTCAAGGGTACTACTCAGTGAAACCCTCGGTCATCTTTGGATGTGGGAAAAACAATTCAATCCAAATTTTTAATTATTTTTTTGTGGTTATTTTGACATAGAAGTCATATAAATTTCAGATTTTTTTTCTACCCTTTTATTTTATGATTTTCAACTTTGAAAGAAAACTCGGCAGATAGCTTTCATTCAACTTCATTTTTGTTAGTAATTAATCCTTTAAATTGAATAGTTAATGATTGAAATAAAATTTATCTTTTACAGTTGATTCTGATACGATTGGAGACTGCGGTTCAACCAGTGTTACCTTCAGAGAAACTAAAAATATATTTGTGTAGTCAAGTAAGGCTTGATTCTGGTACACGATTTAACTGAAAAACTTTCACTTCACTGAAGCTATATTTTAAGACTGCACTAAGACTACAAATACTTTGCTTATGAAGTTCACCTGCAAGGCCTGTTAACATGGGCTGGTCCAGTGCTAAACCAAGAACTATGCCCACGTTACTTTTCACATTATCTTTCATTGGTATATGGCAGTTCACATCTGCTCAGGTGTTCCAGAGCCTGAGTACTATTGCTGAAAATGTTGCAAATGATGTGCCTCTTTTTGATCTGACCATTGCGGCTCCAAACAGTACATATGTTATTACAGAAAACTCTGCCAAAACAGCAGGAATGTTTGACGTTTCCAATGGAAAATTAATTTTAAATAAAAGTCTTTCAACAACGACAAGAAAACTTTTTGACTATGAAAAGTTTAAAACATTCAACGTCAATGTAACTGCCACAAGCACAAGCAACAGAACAGGTTAGTTAAATTTTATTGCTTCACATTTCCTGCAATGGAACTTCCAATATTGAGCTCAAGTACTTTTGATAAATCTCACTTCGGATATTGTCATTTATACCTAAACGTTTAAGCAATTTGAAAATTGTCTTGTGTTTTATTTTTGAAATTGAATATTGTTTGTTCATTTTAAGGTCAATATTACAGCTTGCCGAAAAATTATTTGAAATTTAATTATGATTTCTCCCAACAGATGTTCGGTATCTAACCATTCAGTTGAGACTATTAGATGTTGATGATGAACCACCATCCTTTACCAACCAACCTTCACCTTTCTTAGCCTCAGTGTTAGGAAATGCTTCCCCTGGGACTTTGGTTTACACAATAACTACTAATGACCCAGATTCAACTTCACAGCCAACAGTTACAATAACTAATCGTTAGTGACTGGTTTTTTTTAACTTACAAAACTCAAATCTACAGCATTTTTTTAATATTGAAATTTATGTGTATTTACTTTTGTTTTATTTATATTTCTTTTTCTGGAACTTAATAAACATTTCATTTTTCAATATTCAATGCTTTCAGAAATACCTTCCAATAGGTTTGCAATACAACCTGGTGGTGCCAACCAGTTCAGCATTGTTACAACTGGCGACACATCTTTTCCAGGAAGCACTGAGTTTACTATTACGGTATGTACTGTTGACAAAAGAATTTAAAAATGTTCACTCTATATTGTAGAGATATTTTATTCCCCAACTGAATCTTAAGTCATGTTCAATATTCATTTGAAAATATACAGATGGTTAACTAAGTAAATTGTGAGTTTTGTATATTATGAGAAATATTTTTCAAAATCTGCAGGCACAATAATGAAAAGAGGAATATAAGTGACAAGTATGTCTAAGAAATTCACAAAAACTATTGCAGGTTCAACATTTGTTCTTTATTAATTGCTATGAATCCTCAGGTGTCTGCAAGAGATACTGTGGGCAACACTCAAACAGCAGATGTCAAGGTTTTGGTTGGTCTTCGTCCACCTCAATTTTTTTCATCTCCTTACACTGGTCAAATTTATGAAAATATTTTTGATACTGATCGTAACTGGTAAGCTTGATAGAAATATTTTTAATGTTTATCAGTACAGTTGCCAAAGTTAAGAATTTCTTATTAACAAAATTGTTTATCTGTCAATAGCCATTCAAGACAAAATATTATAGTCTATAGTTAATATCAAATTATTTATAAATAAATATAATCTTGTAAATCTAATCCAGGTTACTTACAAAAGACAATCAGCAACTTGAGATTAAAGCACGATTCTTCCAGAGAGATGCCCAGATCCAGATTCAATTGGGGGATCAAAGTTCAAGCAGTCAATTTTCTCAATATTTTGCTACTGTTTCTCAGACATCTTCTGATCCTTTCACTCAGTCAGTTAAGCTCAGAAGTTCAAAGGTAAAATTTGATTTAGGGGAACATTTGAATAAAATTTTCCACATGACAAAAAAATTTATGATGAAATTATATATTTGAAAATTAATGATTTTGCTGATATATTCATAGTAGTAGGATAAAAAAATTAACAATAGTCTAGATGGTAGAACAATTATCTGTGTATGTAACAAGGTGTGTTTAATTTTTTAGATACTTGTTATAGTTTGGCTCATTGAATACTTTTCAATTAATTTTTTTGTATAGAACAAGTCTTGAAAAATAATTGGGGACTTATCTATGCTTAGTTTTTCTGTATGAGAATGAATAAAACTTTGTTGTTTTTTAAAGCTTAATAACGTATGTTACTGCCTTATAGGTTATTGATTATGAGCAACTCAAGTCTATGACATTTGTTGTCAGTGCTCAAGATACAACCAACAGACTCACCAGTAGTGTTACTGTAAGAATATTTACACCTTCATTACTTAAAATAGTGGCAAGTTGTAGAGAGATTTTATTTTATATAGGGTTCTTTATTTTTTTTTAAATTCTGACTTGTAATGTCTTGATAACTCTGCAAAATACCAAACTTGAGTTTTTAATAATAATTTAGAAGATAATATAATCTGTATGGTTTATTCCAGGTAAATATTGAGGTCGTTGATGAGAATGACAATGCACCAACATTTTCAGCTCCACAATACAGCACAGAAGTAAAAGAAGATTTGTCAGTCGGGAGTACAGTTCTCTCAGGTAAAGCAATAAGAAAATTAAAAAAATTACAATTTCTTTTTGACTCTGTAAATTGCATTTTTTTAAATATATATTTGAGGGCCCACGATCAATTTATTGATCATTCTGGTTCCTGGTTTGAATTTTGAGTTTTCCTTCATTTAGATGAGTTGCTGGCCAAGGCTAACAAGGTATATGCACAAAGATTGCCATTTTTAAAAACTTGTAAATAAAAAAATGTTCATATTTAAGGAAAAAAGTTTCCTAATGTTACAAAAGTAGCATTTTGATGTTATGTTGGATTAAGTATGGGACTGGTATGTGAATTTAGTTGAATTTTTGCGTTCTTAAAACTACTAAGTTGAGCTAAATATTCTGATTTTATTTTTTCTTGTTAAAAACATGTATCTTTCAGTTCAAGCCAATGATAGAGACAGTGGCAGCAATGGAGAGTTGACATTTTCTATATTAAATAGTGCTTATTTCAATGTAACAACTGTCAAAGTACCTGGTAGTGATAACAACTATAATGGCATAATCACAGTGAGAAGGTAATAATTACTATATTTTCAATAAATATAAGTTCTTCCATGTTTAATTTGTCTAAACTTAATGGTTTGCTAGTTTCCTGACTAAATTATTTTATTAAGAAAACTGGACTTCAAAGAACCAATATTTACACATGCATAATTTTTATGTATTATAACATATTTTTTTACCTGAAGTGAGAAAGTTCAGAAGATAATTGAATAAATTATATGTTTTATCTTTAAGATATGATGAAAAAAATAATTTCAGTCTTACCAAGATCTTTCCCTATGGCAAATTTTAATTTGTTTTTTAAATCACAATGAGCTCTGGGAGAAGGGGTGCAACCCCATCATTTAAGATTAGTCTGAAATGGGAAATCCCTAGAAAATAAACAAGACATGTAATATCATATAGAATATAATTTTTTAGATTGTATAAACTCAAAAAACAGGAATTTACTTATGAATCATTAGAATAGAATAAAAAAAAAACGAAATTTCATTTTAAAACAAAAAGATAAATAGACAGACATGAAACTCTTTTTATTTACTTCTAGTGCACCCCCTGCACGTTATTGTTTTTTTGCCCTTAGAATATAAATAATTTTAAAGTATCCTTTCAAAACTTTGAGAACACTTGCTTTAGGGTCACTTAGAATAATATAAAGGCATTTTTAACAAATGTTATGTTTTCACAGTCCTCTTGATTATGATAAGCCACCAGGTCCCACCTATAATTTTACACTTTTGGTGACTGACAAAGGCACTTCTCCTAGATCAGCTTCAGTTTCAGTTCTTGTGTCAGTCACAAATGTAAATGACAACAATCCTATAATTGACAACAGGTAAGTTTATTGTCACTGTTGTCTGTTTAAAGGCTGTCACAAATTTACTGTCACAGATGTTAAAATTATTACTATTATATTAGACTAAATTGATGTTACAATTTTACTATCTCAGTTAATAATATTATAAGGTTTTTCCATGGAAGAGATTTAAAATAATTTTTTTTTTAAATAAAAAGTTTATCCATGTTT
This sequence comes from Lymnaea stagnalis, assembly GCA_964033795.1. Classification (NCBI taxonomy): domain Eukaryota; kingdom Metazoa; phylum Mollusca; class Gastropoda; family Lymnaeidae; genus Lymnaea; species Lymnaea stagnalis. The sequence goes on along the minus strand of CAXITT010000161.1, from coordinate 1,235,390 downwards.
TTTTAATAATTATTTTAAAATTTGTTCAAGAGCGTGAAATGTTACTTAAGTCCAAAGACATGGGTTTGAAAATGTCCAATTTGTCTTGGATGTTTGAAAATTATTAGCAAATATTAATTTTAGCCCTTTAGTAATTTGGCTCTTCTTACCCTTAAATTAACATAACATTTAATTATTTACTTATAACAATGCTGTGCATATTTTTTAACTTTCAGTACAAGCTTGTTGAGTCTCACAGAGACAGCCCAAAATAACTTTGTGGTGACTATAATACAGGCCTCTGATGTTGATGGAGACAGTATTCGGTTCTATTTTGCAAGTAAGAAATACATTTATACCAAATTTTTCTTTTGAAATTATTACATCGTTTTTATTCATTTTTTTCTTCCTAATTAGAAAAACTAAATAAAAAATTGACAGCCATAATGAAAGAAATAAATTTCATGACAATTTAAATTGTGTTTAACAAAATTTAACTTTAAAACATAGTGGGGCATACTATGAACATATTTATCTAAACTAAATTTCTTTGCAGACAATCAAGGATCTCAGGTCCCCACCATTGACATATTTAAAATTGATGCCCAGTCTGGTGTGATTCAGTTGACAAGTACAATTCCTAAAGATAGAGACTCATACTCTCTAAAAGTGCTTGCTGTGGATGATGACCGATGTTGCAAGGATAAAACAGGATCAAGAACTTCATCTGCAGTTTTTACAGTAAACATCATTGACATCAATGCCAATAAACCGAGTTTTACTAATTGCACTCTGTACGACAATATTGCAAGTGTTAAAGAAAAGGCTCCAATTGGAACTCAAGTTATTCAGGCAAGAATTATTTACTTTCATGTAATTGTATTTTAATTTTTGTATTTAAATATTAAATTTGAATACATTTAGATAAAAATTTAATGTCACTTATTTTAACAGATATAAAACAAGAAACAATATATTCTCTTTAGGTGGTAGCTACTGACCCAGACAGAGGAGAAAACGGTCGTGTTGTCTATGAAATACAAAATCCTTCACCTAGTCAGCCCAATGCCCCATTCAAAATTGATCAAAATAACGGGAGCATCACTGTGCAAACAATACTAACTAGAGGAGCAGATAGTTTTATACAGGTAAAGTTTTGACAATTGATAGGTAAAGAAACCTTGGGCTATATATAATAAAGTAATTTTAATCCAAAAGTAGTTTCATAGCAGTATCTTGTGTAAATAATAATAATATCTTTCTTTAATATATATATAATAAATTGTGCATATTTATTTTCAACTCTAACATGGTACACACAGTGAAATGAATTTTCAATTTTCTTAATTAAATTTTATATTGATCAAAATCAAGGGATAAATTTTACATTCAAGACTTGTTGAAGTTTACACCAATTAATTGCCCTTTTTATTGCATACTTTAACTTTCAATGTGCAGAAATCTGGCTTGTAACTTTTTAAAATAATTTTTTGGAGTTATATAATTTTAAAACATAATTATATTAATATAATGAAGTGATTAATATTTCTTTCATTTTCTTTTTAATTATATTCTCAGTTCAAAACCTATATTGTATAACCATTTTAATTCACTGTTGTTTTTTTTTTTAAAAGTCACATTTTACATTGCAGGTGACAGTCATAGGTCGTAACCCCACACTTACACAAATGGAAGGCTGGTGTACATTTCGTGTCACAATAGTGGATATCAATGACCACCCACCAACCTTCACTCAGCCTTTGTACAGCATAGAGATTGCTATAAGCACACCCCGCTACAGTGTAAGTTTGTTTTTAAAATTACTCTGTTTTGCTGTATATCTTTTAATCAATTATTTTAACAGGGCTGAAGAAGGCTTCTCCAAACAGGTTTGTTGCTTTGTTTTGCATTTTGTCAGGTTTTACCCTACCTTTAACTACTTATTTCTTTTTTTTTACCTTAGCTGACTGCAGTAATCTCTCCCCCCCCCCCCCCCGACTCCCAAACCACTAAACAATTTTAATCTCTTACTTAGCAATAGCCACTATAGAAAACATTGATGATTAGATTTTCTTTTCTCAACATTTAGACAATCCGTCAGATGGTTGCAAAAGATGATGATGTTGGAATAAATGCTGAGATGACCTACATGTTTAGTACAAATGATTCATCGATAACCAGTTTGTTTTCTATTGATGCCAACACTGGTGTGATTAAACTTATTGGTGATCTCACGTCATCAGCCCAGGTAATTTTTTTCTGATGAAATTTTAAAACTTTTTTCATCTCACATGTGTATTTATTGATTTAGTATTTTTATTGTTTATTGATTATATTTTGTGGATATTAATTTTACTTTTATTCATGTTGTGCAATTAGTGATTGTTTTATGTAAATAAATTACATTTAAACAAATGATTATTAAACAGTAATAGTAATAGCTATTAGTATTAGATAAAACTAACCTACATTTATTTGTTGATTATCCTAGGCCGCTAATTATACATTGATAGTGATTGCTACTGATCATGGTACTGACCCAGGGCCCCTGTCAGGAAACACCACTGTTGTTATAGTTGTCAAACTTAATGACAGGGCACCTCCAGTGTGAGTAAAAATGAATTTCCTATTAAACTTTGCATATGAAAACTGACATGGAACATGTTGCATAAATACTTAATTAGTATTTTATCATTTGACAAATTTGTTAGTAACTTTTGGAATAAAAATAATCTCACTTGAAAAGTTAATTTAAATAGTTATTTGTTTCTTAAATATTTCACAATATTTGTATAAAAATTATAGTAAGACTTATTTACAGAAGCAATAATTGAACCAAAAAGTAACAATTCAATATCATGGGCTTTTTTTTTTAATCTTCCAGATGGCTTAATACTCCAAGTCCTCTTGTATTCAGCATAAGTGAAAGTGCACCCATAGGAACTATTCTTGCCACTTTCATCTGTAACTCTAATATACCTGATACTCCTGAAGTTGAGTTTCTTGTTTTTGAACCAGCTATTTCAATCACACAAGATTCTCCAACTTTCAGTCCTGTTAAATTAAATAGCAGTTCCATGAATCTGGTGTTAAAATCTGCCACGGCTTTGGATTACATCACCAAAAAACAGTATCAATTGTCTGTTGTTTGTCAGGTATTAGTTTCCAGTACATTATAAATTATTTGTTTCAAATAGTGTGAAATTAAAAAAATGGATTTATACCATGTACTTTAGGTCTATTTCAAATATATATATTTTTTGTGAATTATAAATTTGGATAATTTTGTGATTCAGATCATCTGTGCATTTAATTTCAGTGTCCATGATTTACTTCATTGGCATATAAAATATTTTTCTTTAACTTTAATGAACCATAATTATTACATGATATCAGTTCATATAAAGTAATTGAAGTGTTCAACTATGAATAAAAGACTTTGATAAAAATAAAACCTATGTGTTTACTAAAATACTGAATTGTTTTCTCCAGACCACGTCAGGGCTGACACTGCGCGCTGAAATCAATCCTGTCATAAATGTCACTGATGCCAATAACCAAGTTCCAACATTTGAAGGTCTGTCCAGTACAAGTCGATATGTAGGAACTGTAGCAGAAAATTCCCCTTCTGGGGCAACAGTCCTGCAAATTTCAGCAAATGACAAGGATGAAACCCTAGCTTTTAGAACTGTGAGTAGCAGTAATAACATAAAAACTGTGAGTAGCAATGACATAATAAGAGCTTTGACATGGTCAAACTCTATGAAAGACATACAAATAAATATGTCTGCAAGAAAAAACAAAACACTGACATTGTAATATTTTTTAATTAATTTTTTTCTACTTCCTATGCCTTTTTCTCCTGTCTGGGGCATAGGCCATCCACAAGAATTTTCCATTCATCACGGTCCTGTGCTTTCCTATTCAGTTGTTTCCAGGTTTATCCCATAGTTTGCTTATCTGCCTCTAGCTTGCGTCTCCATGTATTCTTTGGCCTTCCTCTCTTACTTTTTCCCTGTGGATTCCATGTTAAGGATTGTCTGGTGGTGCAATCTGGGGGTTTTCGGAGAGTATGCCCTATCCACCTCCATCTTTTCCTCTTGATGTCTTCATGAATGGGCACCTGGTAAGTCCTTTCTAGTAGATCTTTATTGATGATCGTATTTGGCCATGTGATGTTCAGGATCTTTCTAAGGTCTGAAATTTCTGCGTAATGCTCGCTGTTGTTTTCCCAGTTTCAGCTCCATATAGTAGAATTGTTTTGACATTTGTGTTAAAGATTCTGACTTAATTTTGCAGCTCCAGCTCTTTAATCTCCCATATTTTCTTTTATATCAGGAAATTTGTTTGAAAGAAATTTGTCTACAGAAAACGCAATATTTTGTTTTACAATACAGTATAGTGCGTTCAAAAAGAAAAGTGACGAAAATTTAATCGTGTGAACTGAAAATAAAATTAGATGAAATTTCCATTCAACAAAACTTCCCTCAATCAATTTTCTTTCCGTAGACGAAATTTCTTTCAAACTAATTTCCGGCAACCATTTTCTTTAATAGCACAAAATCAAAAACAAACATAATTTTTACTTTGGCTTTATTGTTTTATAAAACACTTTTGAACTTTTTCTTTCAATAAAGAATACTGTGATTGAATTAATTTGTATAATTTATTATTCATGTAACAAAGTGTATTTTGAAAGATGTTGACACTAAAGTTTAAGTGAGCATCGTGTAAGAAGGCAATAATTAAAATTACATATCATTTGGAAGGCATGATTAGTTTTATTATTGATAAGAAATATGTCAAGCTAAAAAATTATCAAGATTATTCATTATTTTTCAGGTTACATTTAAATTATTAGGTGCTAATAATGCTTCATTTCAAATCATCCCTAATGGTGATAATAGAGCCACAATAGTTACATCAGGTTCTATCAGTCTGGATAGAGAGACAAATGAGTTTTATACTGTTGAGATTGAAGCTCGAGATGGAGCCCCTGCTGCCTTTCCACCCAACTCAACTCAGCCAAATATAGGTAGGAGGATTTTGATTTTCAATTTATAAAGCATTGTTAGACTTCATTTGAATGATTTTTAAAAAGTCACCTTAAATACTTGTTCTGAAGCCCGTTTCTTAGTTCATTAGCCGAAAACCAAACATGACACAAACTTATAAAAAAATTTGTCAGTGTAAGCAATACAGTACCAAAGAAGGTCAAGGATGAGATTATGCTGGTACTACTAAAAAGCTCCTAAATAGTGGTGCCATCTACTTCTTTGGTTTTTTTATGTTATTAATAAAATTCATAAATCAAGTGAGTGCAGATGTTTAATAATAGTGAATATTCAAAGGGTAGAGGAAAACCTGAAGAAGGACAATAACAGAAAGTGAAAGTTTCAGACAAAAAGCCTTAGACAGCAAAATACTCTTAACTTGTATAGATATGTAGTCAAAAGGAAGTGGTTGATATGCTCATTTGTAGATTTGCTATGGAAAGGACCCATGAAATTAACCCTCGAACTGTGGTATGCATTATTCTGTGGTGTGGAGCTTTGCAGAGTGTTTTGAGTGTCATTTGAAATTGCATTAAATGACATAGAAATATTGATACAAGACCCCACTAAGTATATATTTTTGGAAAGGTAAATGGATTGGGATAAATTTGGCCATATTGCCAACACAGTAAAAAAAAAATTTTGCTCGGTGTCCTTGACCTTGGAGTGCTCAAGAAAAAAATAATTGACAAAATGTCTTGCTTTCAAGTGCTAATAACATCATTAATTTTTATAGATAAACTTAAAACATACATGTAAATGCTGTAGGCGATTCATTTATCTTTCAGAAAATGTATAGTTTGCTAAGGTTTTGATTGCAATTAAACCTCTGAAATCAATTTTAGTAATTTTAGGTCATTTATATAAAAAACAAGGACCACTGCTAAAACCAAGTACAAAACACAAAATCTCAAGCAAAATAGTTATTATTGACTGGTAAACATTTAAAAAAGAACTGTGGAACTGATTTGGGTTGTTCAACTATAAAATTTATTAGTTCTGATCTATAATCTGTACCTTCTGTGACTAAAATTCAGTCAGTCCTTGCCAGAGGCTTAGAGAGGGTGTTTGGCGCCCGGGGACAAGATCCATTTAAAAGCGCCCCTTTTTTTTTTTTTCAACTCTCAACCCCATTATTTTCATCAATAAAATAATATCAAAGCATATTTTGGCGCCCCTAACTAGCTGGCGCCCGGGGACATCTGTCCCCCCCTGCCCACCCCTCCCTACGCCTCTGGTCCTTGCCCAACCTCCGGGCCTGGCTCGAAGTCAAACAGTAGCCTCAGTAGGCCTACTTCAGTATTACTAAGACTAGTATCAGATTCACGAAAAGAAGATGGGGAATGTTAAAATCATCATCAGTATAACTTAAATCCTCTCCTAAAAGCTTTCAAAAATATTTATATTAGTTATTGCACTGAAGGCCCAGCCACAGCTTCCGCCATTTTAGCTTTTAAAAAAACCAGCGATATAAAACTACGATTAAAAAGTGCTTATTTTTAAGTTATCAAGAAAAAGCTTGAACCGGAAGAAGATTTAATTATTAATAAAAGAAAGGGGCTATAATTCCGGTTAAATATTGGATTGGAAATTGCTATTTTTTTCGGCCGCCACAGCACAGAACGAGAATATCAGCCGATTTCGTCGGCCAACCACAGTTCGAGGGTTAAAGAATTGGCATATGATATTAACACAGGGCAGTATTTACAGCTGTGAAGGCCCTGAACACTAATGCATTAAGGCCCCTATCCCTTTATTTACTCGGAACCATGCGAAGGAGGGGGGAGAGGGCCAATCACCCCAGGTGCCAGTATCAGGGGGCAGCAAAATTGTCTTAAGATGGGCCCTTAAAAGTGCATCAAACAATGAAATCCAAAATACTTCACATAGTCAGGGGCAGCAAAATTGACTTATTAGTCTGCATTGGGCACTGCTTTTCCTTGGCATGGCTTTGTCTTATAGCCTACTATTCAAGTAATGTTTTGAAAGTTTTATGGGCTATGCGTTTTGACCAGTTTTTTTACAGGTAATTTTTTCCGCAAGGGTGGGGGAGGGGTTGTATTTCAGGTGTTTGGGAGAGGGGTCAGGGCATCCATCAAAATTATGGATTTTCATGCCAAGGGTCAGCTGTTGCTTCGTCACCACTGCCATGCATAACCATAGAGTCATTCTGGTAGTAGAGGCCCCTTAGGTATGCTTGAGCTCTATATTAGTTTTGTCTCTAGAATCTATAATATAGTTCAACTGCGCATAGTATCTAAAGCAAAATAATAATTTTGTCCGTTAAAAGAATCAGTGTATTTAATTTCATCCTGCGCTTTTTTAAAAGATTAAAATGTGTCTGTCTGTACTGTCACATTAATTGAGTAGAAAGAAGCGATCGAGGGCGCTAAAAGAAACTGTAGGGTAAGGGGTTTAGCGAGAGGTCTCACTAAGCCCCTCCCCAGAAAGTTTTTGATTAATGCATTATGATGGGATGCATTTTGGTGCATACATAAATTAAGTTTTGCATCATTGTACACTTTGTAAATATTTACAAAAGGTTTAATATTTATTAATATGTGATTTATCTGAGGGGAAAATGAGATAGCATGAGTTCCAAATAAATGAAAGTTTATTTCCTATTTCTAACTGCTACAACTTTCTTCATTTAAATTACTAAATAATGAATGTTTGGCAAATTTTATACGACTGTTGATTTACTCCTCCATCAACCCCCCACCTAAAAAGTAATTATTGTTTTTTTTTTCAAATTCAAATTGATAATATATCCCAAAAAATGTTTTCTAAAACTAATAACAACAAAATTTGAATGTATGAAAATCAAAAAACTTGTTTAAATAAACTGGAGAAACAGAAAATGCCTGCTGCATTTTGAACGCAAAATTTCCAAAAATATTTCAATATTCACAAATAATAATGGCAGCATTATGCCCCTAGAAGCAAATTACTATTTTTTGTGTGAAACAGTTAAAAATTCATTTTATTTTACCTATTCCTTTGTATCATCTTATTCACAACTAACCCTGCATCTTTCTTGCTTCAAATAAAGTATTTTAATTTCTTGTACACATTATAAATGTAATAATACTGATAACAATTTATATTAATTCATTCACATACACAGAAACAATTTCATCTTATTGTGTTGCAACGATTTATAGTAACAAAGTGTTGTTTAAGATTTACTACAGATTTCACCATTTATTCTTTTCGCTAGTTAGAAACTCCAAAATGAGATTGAAGTTTTACAATGTATTTTTTAGTAGTTCTATATATCCAATAGATATTTTACCATTTAAATACCTTTAGGTGCTTAAGATTTAATTGATTTTCTTTTTTTTTATATTGTGCTTTCAGTAACCAGAAGACTTGATGTTCGTGTAACAGATGTTAATGATAATATACCGTCCTTTGACAATCAATCATACTCATTTGAAATTGATGAGGAAACACCCGTTGGTTTAGTTATAGCAAGTGTGACAGCTAATGACCCAGACTCAAGTAAGTTTTACATTTGTACACAGACTTACTCTATAAGGTTTTCAATGCATTTTTTTTTAACCTTCATATGTTAAGCATTGTAATCTCTATTACGCTTATTTTAAAATTAAAATAAAATTTCTGTAACGTTTAAAATTTAAATAATTATAACTGAATTAATGTGTATGGCCATAAGAAAATGTTGCAATTATAGCATTCTACATAATAGAAGACATAAGAAAGTTCACTTCAGATCAGAGTGTCTTTGCAAAATTTAAAGTAAAAATGCAATCTAGGCCAGTGTTTCCCAAACTTTAAAGTTTGACCATCCGGTTGGACATGGTTTAAAATTTCATCAGGGCAAATTTCAGATTTATTAATTACATTTTCTTGTTATTTGACCATAAATATTAATGGTGCGCGGATCAACAATGCAAGGATCACGGACAGGCAGGCCCATCATTTGAGAAACACTGGTCTAGCCATTGAAATTTTTAAAACTAAAACTCAAAATAATTTGTGCTGATGTTATATCACGAACTTAAAGTTTTTCAAAACGGGTGATATCATCTGTATGTTGGTAACTATTTTTAATGGTAACATCTATAAATCTTGCTTAATATTTATATTAGTTTGATACCACAGGATGAAATTCAACAGTTATTAATTTTTGCTTTAATTAAAAGTTCAATCATATGCTACTCTATTACATGGAGGGGGGGGGGGTGTGTTTGATGTATTTGGATTTTTGGCAGCGAAAGTATGATGGCTCAAAATAGTTTGAGAACCCCTGCATTAACTAAATATCAGGCCACTTTTAATCTCTGTTTCAAATTACTCATGATACAGGTATTTATGTTGTGTATATCCAGGCCAATGGTATTCATATGGGTTACATGATTAAATTTGCAAAAGTTTTCTTACCTCTTATTTCTAAAAAAAATCTTACAAGTTTTTTTAAATTTTAGTAATATTTTTATGCATTTAGAATATAAATTTACAAATGTCTTATTTTTAAAAAATGAATAAACAATATCACAAAAACTAAAATACAATTTTTACAAATCTTATTTTTATATTATGATTTAGTAATAAATTAAAACTTGATTATGACAAATTTGACAGTTTAATTTTTAAAAATGTGAAAATAGCTCCATGTAAAAACTAAAATTAAATATGGAGATTCGAAAACTCTTCCTGGTTAAAGCAATTTCTACGCAATTAGTGAAATGTTCCATTTTTATTTACATTTATAAATAACTATATACTATGTATTTTCAGTTGATCAAGGTAACTTGAATTATCGTTTTGAAACTGGAAACATAAATAATGCATTTTCAATTCTGACTGGCACTGGGCAGATCCGTGTTGCACGAAGGCTGGACTATGAGAATCCTGCTGAACCCAAGGTAACAGAAGCAAAACTTTGTACTACAAAAGCCACTGCTTACTTACTGTGTTTCTTGAATAAAATAAATTGAACCCTGTGATATTGTAAAATTCTTAAATAGATTTTATCCATGAAATCTTTTTTTTTAAAGACCTACAGAATGCAACTGATTGCAACAGATTCCAACCAGCTTCATAGTTGCTCTACCACAGTGGAAATCAAAATAAGAGATATCAATGACAATTCACCAGAATTTTCCCAGTTATCATATTCTGTTGTGGGAAAAGTTGTAGAAGAAGATACTACAGTGACACCATCTAACAAGATGTTTCTCATTCAGGTAGCTTTATTTCAATTTTATTAATTTGACATGATCAATTGGCCTCAACAGTTTTGAACCTTGAAATAACAGCTATATTTTTTTCTTGTTTTTTTTATCTTCATGATTCTGTCATTATTTTCTAGGATTTCAAGAGCATGATGTAAGTTTAAAGATGTTAATTGATATATTTCTTAATTTTAAACAGTTTTTTAAACTAGTTGTGAATTTCAATGTCAATTTGTCTCTAAGGTGCATGCCACTGATAAAGATGTTAACCGTACACAGACGGACATACGCTACTTTCTGATTGGAGCTGAAAATACATTTTCTATTAATGAAACAAGCGGAGAGATTTATCTGATTGGTAAATTGGACAGAGATCAGCCCAATCCAAATTACACATTTACAGCAAGAGCTGAAGATGAACGTGCCAATCCCCGCTTTGGATATGCCACGGTTGTTGTCAGTCCCATGGATATAAATGACAATGCACCAGTCTTTCAAGATAATTATCTAAAGGGTGATGTTTTGGAGAATCCTTCAGTAGGAAGTAAGTTAATATTATCAGAAACATATGCTACAGTTATAATGGTTATCATGGTACAATTTAATTACACTTTATACATCAAGAGAAATTTTAATATAACTGTATTTTCCGTAAACTCCTGATAACAGTCCTCATTTATCTCATTTTATTTTTTTAAACTGGTGGTTCAAAGTAGATCAAAGTGCTAAAGTGGCTAAGTTTCTATAATCAGTGGCAGTAGCATATTAAAGTAACTTTTTGAAACCTAGTGCATAATGTTATTTTTTGTAAATTTATGATGAATTATATTTTTTTGTGTATTTGCTAGAAAGCCTACCAAATAGTTTACATTGTTAGAAATTAGAACTATGATGACATCAATTTTATAATTTTACAAATGTATCTTTCTCTGTTTTCAGTGAGTAAATTTTGAAAATAAAAAAAATCCTGAAAATAATCTTGAGTTTAAGATTCCAAGAAATTAAATAGCATTTCACTACCATTTTTTAATGGAATACAATTAACAGAATGAAAATTCTTGAATTAAAAATATATTTTTGTCCATTTTCTGAAAAATAGCCCCTGTTCTTACTGTACTAGCAAGGGACATTGATTATGGGGACAATGGTACTGTCAACTACAGAATATTTTCCAACCAGTCATTACCGGACAGATCAGCTTTATTTAGTGTCAGTAACATTGGTGTTATTACTACCAGAGGAGATCCAGGAGCATTTGACAGAGAAACAGTGCATACTATGTATTTGACAATAGAAGCTTTTGATGGTGGCTTACCTCAAATGCAAAGTACAGCAACTGTTACTATCAACATTCTGGATGTCAATGATAATTCTCCATATTTTGACAAATCTCTTTACACGTGAGTAAATGGGGATTTTGGATTATCCAACACATTGGCAACAATTGCATTAGTGTTAAAAATTTGATATTTTGAACTATTACATTTTTCTCCAAAATTTGATGACAAATGTCTTTTGTTTAACCAGAAAAATCAGCTAGAGTGAAATAAACTTATGTGCTTAAGTGTTAATATGCACTTTTATGTTTAAAATTAATTTGATCTCTTAAAAAAAGTAAAATAAATATATTTCATCCATTGAATATTACCATTATTAAAAGGATTAAAAGTATTTTCTTAAGAACTAGCCTTGAAAAGCTAATAAGAAAATATAAATGCTTAACAGTATGTACCCTATAGTAATTTATAGTTATTTTACTTATCTTGAAACTCAATTTAAAAAATTAATAAAAATTAAATTTTTAATTTAGCAATTGTATTAAAGAAACACGACTTAAAGTCGTTTTTGACAAATGAAACAATTTAACTTTCTTGTTAAAAATGATAAACCTTTATTTGTTGATTAGTTATATGAATTCCTATAGGCCTGCGCCCAGACATTTGAATGTTCCTATAATGAATGTTTAATTTGACAGAGTGACGATGTCCGAAGCCACCAAGTTTGGATCAATTCTCTTAGTGTCAGCCACTGATTTAGATGATGATCCAAGAAATCGAGATCTCCGCTTTCAACTCTCAGGACCTCAGTCTACTAACTTTTTAGTTGTAGCACTTAATCAACAAGCTGACATTCGAGTGGCAACGGTATTCTTTAAGTATATATTTTAAATGTTTAAAGAGTTATATAGGATTAAAAATTTATTTATTTTAATGTAAATTTTAATTGAGAAATAAATTGTTTTAAATGTGTTGCCAGTTGTAATTTAGTATGGAATTTTTTTTACTGAAATAATTATATTCACTTTAATTACATTTATGTTAGCTCAAGGGTTTAATTATAGTTTTATTTAGATTCTTACAAAATTCCATCCCTGTAGCACTACAGTCTGTGTCGGGCTTTGGCCTGCCTTATCACGTCCTTCCACTCAGACCTAACTTATGCATTTCTTTTCCAAGCTTGGATTCCCAGCGGCTGTAGATCATCATCCATCCATATAAGCCATGGTCTACTTTGAGCTTCGTCTGGAAATTTGGTGGTGCACCCTCTTCACTCTTCTGTCATATTGGCATTCTGTCTAAGTGTCCTGCCTTGTGTGGCCTGCCCTTTTTTTCTGCTACTACTGTGGGATCCTGATCGTTTCATATTCTCCATACATATTCATCCTTTGTTTGTCCGTATATTTTCCTGATAAATTTTCTCTCACATGTGTTTAATAGGTTGTTAGGGTCCAAGTTTTACTTGCATATGTTGCAATTAGGCTGATTACAGTTTTATAAATAGTTTTCTTTGTTTTTTTTCCTTATGTTTTTTTCTTTTTGAGTATTTTCTGACTGCTGAAGTGTGCCATGTTTCTGGATGATATACTTTCTTTTATTTCTGATAGTAATTTGTTTCTTTCATTAAATAAAGATCCTAATGCATTTGAATTGATTTACTTTTTCAAAAGTTTGGTTTCTAATTATAATGGTTTCATCTGTCTGTTCTTCTCCTAATATAGTCATGTATTTTGTTTTTTGTTTGTTAATTTTCATTCCTGATTGAAGTGATGCATCTACTAATTCAATAAAAGCTTTTGACATGTCTTTACTACTTTTCCCTAACATTGCTATCCATGCAATATACTGAAGGGATTGGTTGTAGACTGCCTATTGGTTGTGGGTCTTGGGTTTCCCTCCAAAAGTATCTTGTTATTGTTCCTCAAGTGTAAATATGTATGCATCTCATAACTCTCTCCAATGTTATGTTAAATAAAATACAAGACAGTCTAATCTGAAGTTCCCTTGAATATTCACCCCGAACCTTGATTTGCTTTTTGAGTTGTTTAATGTTACACGTATCAGTCTTTTCCATTTGTTGGGTATGCCAAACTCCTGCAGAGTCTCATACAGATATTTTCTGTTGGTGCTGTCATTGGCCATTGTTTAGTTCACATATAGTTGATGTATTTGGATATTATATTCGTATATTATATTCTTAACATTTCTCTAATAGATATCTGATGCTGAAAATCTTAACAGTCATTAATCTGTTTTGTATGAATTCACATTGGTAGTCTCCTAGCTTCTTATAAAAACTTGAGAAAAATTTATTTAAATGTTTAAGTGATCTATGAACATTTTTTTCTAAATTTAGCCAGTGGACTATGAGAGAGACCCACATAATTTCACATTCATCCTCCATGTGGATGACCGTCTGCCCAGTCATGAGAACTTAACCCAAATTCAAGTATTTGTCACAGATTACAATGATAACCCACCCATATTTAAAGAGAATGAAATTAGCGTTACATTGATAGAAGAACAGCCGCCTGGGCAGGTGATTGCAACTTTTAATGCTACTGATGCTGATGAAGGAATGAATGCTCAGTTTGAGTAAGTTTGTTTTTTTACAAGCCCTTTATGGAAATTTTAAAAAAGTATTGATGTTTCAAAAAAAATAGTTGCGGCTACAAAATTTGTGAGCAGAAATCTACATTAAAAATTTGTTATAATACAAATTTGATGTTAACAAAGAAAGCTTGACGTGAAACTATAGAATTATAAAACAAACAAGTTTTTGTGAATTATAAACACTGTCAGGTGGGATATGTTTTTTCACCCCAACAATGAATTATGTTTTGTCTGGAGGCTAAAACGAAAATGGAGATACTATTTATCCACAGTGAACACCTTAAATAGCTGTTGTCTATTCTATCCGTTTACACTTTTGTATTCAACTTCCCTGTTTGATGAATGTGAAATAAGACAGGGATGGATCTAAAGCCTTTCAGTAATTTTTTATATTATTTATTTCACTTTTTAAAAAGATACTCAATAATTCGAGCATCTGATCCAAGATATGAGTTCTACATTGATCCTCACTCAGGAAAAGTAACTACAAGGAAGCAACTGGACAGGGAGGTGGCAGAGTATATGGAGGTTGTGATAATGGCCAAAGATAAAGGTAGTGTATTTTGTATATAAAATTAATTTGCGTACAAAAATAAAAGCCTCTTATATTTTATAAGTTATATACACAATATAGAAGAAGCTATAATACACATTTCAATCCAGATTTAAGCTTAATATCTGTGTCCATAAAATTGACACTTTTAACTGAAAAGATATATGGAACATATTTTTAATGTTCATTTGTCATTTATAAATTTGCTTTTCTCAAGTTTGGTACATTAGTATATAATTCAAAAAATTTAACCACTTAGTTAATACTTATCAATCTTTCTATTAAGTGCTGTACAAATGACCAATATAGAGAGCCAATAGAGGCACATTTTAAATCTCAAACTTTCAAAATAAAACACTCCTTCCATTTGGAAAAATTATAATTTTAAGGTTTAAAATTCCATTCCTGTTTTAGCTTAAATAATGTTAGTGATGCAGCCAGCCATTAATTTTGTCAATAATATTTACCCCAGGAGAGATTCCGTTGAGCAGTACAGCCTTGCTGAAGATCACCCTCACTGACATTAATGACAATGCTCCGTCATTCCTTGAAAATTACCGCCCCAAAGTCCAAGAGAATGTAGTGAACAATAACCTCATGGTTGTAGAGATTTTTGCAAAAGATCCTGATAAACTCTATGGACCGCCTTTTGGTTTCCAATTGCAGACAGGATGTGAAGATTGTGCTCATTTTAGATTGGAGCTCAACCAAGGTCAGCATCCTTAACATTTAACACAGATTATACTGATACACAAGAAACAAAGCAAAGTTCTTTTAATCTGGCTTTTCTGCAGTCTTATATTTCTACTATAATAATAGTCCAAGTGAAAATTTAAGTGCTTCTTATACTTATTTTATAAGCATCACTTGACTAGAGCAGTTGGCAATGGGGCAAGAAATTAAATTTTTGTGCAATGAAGTATTTATTTCCCTTCAATAATACTACCTATGGTATTAAGTTCTCAATTTTAAACAAATATATATTATTAGAAAGTACACTGTCAGAAAAAAATTTCTTTCCATAAATTTTGACAGGTTTATAGATATATAAAGAGTAATCTGAGCTTTAAAGTCTTTAAATTTCATAAAATGTAATATTTAGTTTAAATAGTTTGAAGGGAAATAAATACTTCATTGCACACAAATTTAATTTCTTGCCCCTATGCCAACTGCTCTAGTCAAGTGATGCTTATAAAATAAGTATAAGAAGCACCTAAATTTTCACTTGGACTATTATTATAGTAGAAATATAAGACTGCAGGAAAGCCAGATTAAAAGAACTTTGCTTTGTTTAGTTTAAATATTACATAGACAATAAATATTCTTGTGTATATCATGAAATATATAACATGTAACATCTATAAATTTTTTCACGCTGTTTTCATAAATTCATTTGCCAACAGAACTAGTAATAATTTTTATAGCCTGTGTTGATCTAGATTTTGTTCACCTTGAGCTGTGGCATTCTACCTTGCACCACCTCCCCATTTTTTTTTTTATATTGAAGTCATGGATTAAATGTGTGGTGCTAAACAAATACCCTTCCCTCCCTTTATTGGGAAAAGGTTGTTTACTTACTAATTTGTTCTAAAGAATTCTATCGAGTGATGCAATTTCTAGAATTTCTTTTTTGGAGGGTTCAAACACCTTCCCTATAAATAAGCCGTCACTTTTCTCAGCAAGAAGAGATTTGCTAGATTTCTTAGGCACGAAACTTAAGAGACTTTATAAACTTACAAGATTTTACTCTTTGTGTATGTGTGTGTGTGTGTGCCTGTGCGTGTGAATATTTATATCTTTCAATGATTATACTTTATTCACTTGTTGTGCTGAAAGTTAATATAGTAGTTATTTTTGTGTGCTTGATTTTGTTTTTTATATAACGAGCCAAATCTTAAAATGTATTAAATTTTCAAAATGATATATCAGTACATAACATATAACTTACATAATTTAAATGAGTCCTTCTCTCACAGCTCGTAATGGCTCAGCAAAAATCTTTACTAGCAAAACCTTTGACCGTGAGCTACGCAAATACTACCACCTTCCTATAGTCATGTGGGACTTGAGAGGACTATCAGCTAATAACTCCATGACAGCCACCAACACGCTTACAGTTGTCATTGGAGATGACAATGACAACAACATGAAGCCTGGCAATCAAGACATTTTTGTCTACAATTATGAAGGTGATTAATTTAACCTTTTCTGAAATAAAAATCTTTACATTGTTGCCATATTGTCTTACAAACTAAACAAAACAATTATGATATACAGCTTCATACATGTGAGTAAAGGCTTAAGGCTTTGAGTCGATATTACCTGCCTGGTTTATTAAATTGTATACGTCAACAGACTAGTCAGAGTATAAGGACATGAGTCAGAGTAGACCACGTTTTAAAGTTTGTGGAGGGAACTGTGAGGTTTTTTTTGATCAGTTATTCTGTGAATGTAGAGAGCAACAACAGCTGTTAATAAACAGTATCCTCAAAATGTGCTGTGAACGGATAAACCAGCCAGATGGATACTTTAACCTTTGGGACTAAGTTGTTGTCAATTGGATATAAATTTCAGTCAAATATCCAGACTTAGGAGTTTCCTTGGGGAAAGTAGGAAGCTGTTGCTCTAACAAGCAAGAAGCCTACTCTCTTATGTTTGAAGGGATGAGGGTTATAGTGGGCTATTCTCTTAACCTCTAGGGCAAGTCTAAGTATCATAATGACCAATTTCAGTGATTATTTATTGTTTGCCTTACTCTGGTTAATGTTTAAATTATTATTTAAAAAACATTGCATTGAAAATTTGACAGGGAATTCTAGCGATGTTGAAATTGGCCGTGTCTACACAGATGACCCAGACGACTGGGATCTGCCTGATAAGACGTTCTCCAACCTTCAACCAACTACCATGCAAAAATATTTCAAGTCAGTACAATGTACAATTATTATGCATTAGTTTCAGTATATCAAGTGATCCATATTCATACTTTTGCAAATTAAATCTCTACTAAAACAAGCTAGTCAGGTTTTTTTTAACTCTTTCGATGCGGAACAACGCACACTGCGTTCTTCCGCCGTTCTCAAAAGCACGGACTAACGCGCTGTGCGTTGTTTCAATATCATGTTTCTTTCTTTGCTATTTCTCGGTTAAACTTTTTAAGAGCTATTTTTAAATAAGACTTTTACATAGAAGAGTGGCACTTCATTGTTTACAATCGAAACCAAGGCTCATTTATTGTCAATTGAAGCATTATTTTGACGATTTTCTTCGCGTTTTTTTTTTTACTGTTGCTATGGCTACCCTAGGCTCTAGTAGGTAAGTTTCCTAGACGATTAACAGTTAAAAAAGCTTTGAAATTGTTTTATAATATTTCTTTTGACAGCGAAGATGATTTATATTTAGATACATCGCATGATTCCGATGGTAGTAGTTTTAGAGGAATTGAGTTATAGAATTGAAGATGAGGTATGCGTATATCATTGGGTTTGGGGAAAAATGGTTTAGCATAAAATGTTTTCACATTTTATGGTTTTTTCGTGTAACTTATTTTTTTTAAACTGTAGAAACTAGTGTACAAATATATAGTCCTTTCAATTACCTTTCATTTGATACTAAGTTTAGTCTTATAAACCAAAGAATAATATTTTAAATATTTTTTAATAAACCCAACCTCTCACTCTTTTTCCGCTCTTCGAAAAAAATGTACATTTTTTCGATGAAAAAATTCCGCAGCGAAAGAGTTAAATATGTGGCCCTGATGCTGTCAGTTTTTATAGCTAATGTAGGAGACAATAATTTGTAATGAAAGTTATGTGTCATTTTCAGTGTTGCCTCGGACACAGGAATGGTTACAATGAAGAGAGGTGTACCCGTGAATGGCGCTGACCCTCCATACATGTTTAAGGTATTTAGTAAACAATTGTTAATTCCCATTACTTTCATCATCATCATCATCAATGGCACTACACCCCATGTAGGGCCCTGGCCTGCTCCACCACATCCTTCCATTCGGAGCGATCCATGGCTTTCCATCTCCATGCTCGAACCCCCAACTGGTGTAAATCTGTTTCCACATCATCAATCCACCTCATCCTTGGGCGACCGATGAGTCGTCTGCCCCTAGGCTTCTGCCTGTATATAAGTTTGGCTGCTGCTCTGCATTCCGGCATCCTTTCAACATGACCTGCCCAGCGTATTCTGCCTTTTTTTATCATTGTGACTATGGGTGGTTCATTGTACAAATAGTAAAGTTCTTGGTTTGTGCGTATTCTCCAGGTATCATTTTCTATCACTGGTCCGTATATTTTGTGGAGGATTTTCCTCTCCCATATGTTGAGCAGGTTCTCTGCTTTTCTGGTGAGGGTCCAGGTCTCACTAGCGTAGGTTACCACAGGTCTTATGAAGGTGGTGTATATTGTCTTCTTTGTTCCCCTTGATAAGTTTTTGTTTCCCAGTAGCTTTTGTAGACTGAAATAGGAACGGTTGCCTGCTGTTATCCTTTCTTTTACCTCTGTCATTATCTCATTGAGCTCATTTATAGTTGCCCCTAGATATTTGAATGTGTCCACTCTCTCAAATTTGTGGTTGTTTATATTGATGTTATCATCAGTATGGGAGTTTCTTGACATTATCATATATTTTGTCTTCGGTTCATTTATATCAAGGCCAGCTTTGAATGAGGCATTTTCAAGTTCCCTGAATGCTTTAATTACGTCATTACGGTTTTTACCCAGTAGTGCTATATCATCTGCATATCCTAGGTACTGCAATGGTTGGCTGTATAAGGTTCCTGATGGTCGTTGCTTTGTAGTATCTCTCTGGAAATAGTTTGTTATGCTTCCACTGGTGCTAATGTGAATGCTTCAAATAACTTTTTCTAGCGTGATGTTAAACAGGATACATGATAGTGAGTCTCCTTGTCTGAGGCCCCGATTAACTATGAACTCCCTAGAATATTCTCCCTGAATCTTGATTCTGCTTTTGAAGTTGGCCATTGTCATGTGTATGAGCCGAGTAAGCTTGTTAGGGATTCCAAGTTCTTGTAAAGCATTGTATAAGTAATTCCTGTTTACACTATCGTACGCTGTTTTGTAATCCACATATAGTTGGTGTATGTCGATGTTATATTCGTAGCATTTCTCCAGGAGACATCTTATAGTAAAAATATGATCCGTGGTTGACCTATTCTGCCGGAATCCACATTGATAGTCCCCTAGGATCTGTTCACTGTACTTTTCCAATTTTCTCGCTATAAGTTTTGTGAGGATTTTGTACATTACATTAAGAAGGGAGATACCTCTATAGTTTGAGCATATCAACTTAGATCCCTTTTTGTGGATTGGGATTATGAGTGCCGTGTCCCATTCAGTTGGCATTTCTTCCTCCTGCCAGATTCTGGTTATAAGTTTGTGTATTTGCCTATGCAGTTCGCTACCACCTAGCTTTATGAGTTCTGCAGGGATAAGGTCTATTCCTGGGGCTTTGTTATTTTTCATGGTGGAGATTACATCTTTTATTTCATTTAAAGTTGGTTGGTTGACCAGTGGGTCTGGTCCTCCTTGTGGCGGGGCGTAATCCTCATTGGTTCCTCCACCTGAGCCATTCAGTGGGACTTTAAAGTGTTGTGCCCATCTCTCTAGTACTCTACTGCTCTCTGTGATCAATTCTCCATCCGTGCTTTCACACATGTGGGATCTTGCTTGAAAGCCATTCTTTTCCTGCTTTATCTTCAGGTACATTCCCCTCACATCTCTTTCTTTTGCCAACTCTTCTATCTCTACTATTTTTTATTTTTCCCAAACTGTTGGTTGGTTGACCAGTGGGTCCGGTCCTCCTTGTGGCGGGGCGTAATCCTCATTGGTTCCTCCACCTGAGCCATTCAGTAAGCCTTCAAAGTGTTGTGCCCATCTCTCTAGTACTCTACTGCTCTCTGTGATCAATTCTCCATCCGTGCTTTCACACATGTGTGATCTTGCTTGAAAGCCATTCTTTTCCTGCTTTATCTTCAGGTACATTCCCCTCACATCTCTTTCTTTTGCCAACTCTTCTATCTCTACTATTTTTTATTTTTCCCAAACACGTTTTTTCTTTCTGCAAATTTTGCTGGCCACCCTTCTTGCTTCATTATATAATTGTCGTGTTCTTCTTGTTTCCCTTTGCAGCATCATTAGCCGAGCTTTGTTTCTTTGTTCTATAAGTTCTTTGCATTCTGCGTCATACCATCCTGTTCTTTTCACTGCTGGTTTAAATCCAATCGTTTCCTCTGTTACACTTGTGACTATTTGCTTCATCTTTTCCCATTGCTGGTTTATATCAACGTTGCTGGCTGATTCTCTTTTGGATAATTCTAGTAGAGTTTCAATCTTCTGTTGATATTCCTCAGTAATTTTTGGGTCCCTACTCAGTTTCTGACTATTGTACTGTTTTTCTCTTTTATTTTGTTTATTGTGGATGTTACAAATTCTTTGCTTATATTTGATTCTAACAAGCATGTGGTCTGAGTCTATGTCCGCCCCTCTACAACTTTTCACATCTGATATGTCCGAGCCATGCCTCCGGTCGATGAGTACGTGGTCTATTTGATTACGGGTAAATCCATCTGGAGATATCCATGTCGCTTTATGTATTTGTTTATGTTGGAATACTGTGCTACTGATTATCATTCCTTTTCCAGAGGCGAAGTCTATAAGACGTGTTCCGTTGTCATTGCTCTCATCATGCATACTTTCCTTTCCGATTGTTGGTCTGTAGACTAGTTCTTTCCCAATTTTTGCATTGAAATCGCCAAGGACTATTTTGATATCATGTCGTGGAGCCTCATCAAATAATCTTTCCAGTGTTTCGTAGAAAGTTTCCTTCATGCTTTCATCTGCATCTTCCGTTGGAGCATGAGCGCAGATTAATGTGATTCCCATTACTTTATTTGGACATAATTTTTAAGTACTTGCTAATGATCTTTATTTTTTTCTTGCATATTTATTAGTTTAAAGTTGTTGTTTTTTTCATACATGTAGTATGTCAAGTGTGGGTATTCACTAGTAATTTTTGCACACTCAATATTGTGTTTTATTGCAAGCGGTGTGCTCTAGAATTAGTTTAGTTAATAAATGCTTTTCTCGCCATTAAGCTGGTGATGTATATTTATGGTAATTATGTGTAGTGACAGGGCTGTCTTTAGCAGTCATTGAAAGATCTTTGTAGTGATTGGCTGTGCATTATATCTCCTTATAGCGAGCTGCGTTATACAGGTGTTTGGTTCAATGTACAGCCTGACAGATATGTTCCTGGATTAAAGTTCAATAAAGTGCAATTCCGGCTCATACCAGCGAGAAGCCAGTATAGGAACTGCTCATTCCTGGCAAAGACAATCAGGGACTGGAACACGCTTTCAGGAGGAACAGTTGAGGCGACAACACTTGACACATTTGCGTCTATTGCCTCAGGCCTTCCAACCCCCAGTGCATGATATCCTCACAAAGTAGCCCTTGCAACCAGTGAACTATCCTCATCAACACTAGGCACAGAAACATTGCAAATCCCATCCACATGCTTAGGAGCTAAAATGATCAATAAATTGATTCTTAATATATAGAAGAAGAAGTTTACAATGCTAATGGAAAAGGACTTGTGTTCAATTCAATGTGATTACGTCGTTTGAACATATTTAAAAATTTAATGAAATAATCGAATCAAATACAAGTTGTGTGACAGTAGTGTCTCAATGGCTTCGTGAAAGAGCAGCTTTCTTAATAATGATAAGCAAATATTTGTAATTTTGTTGTCCTTTCAGTTTCATTGGTTTTGTTCTTTTTTTAACTGCTAGATTTTTACTGCCATTGATTTATTGAAATTCTTCATATCTACATTTAAGGTGGATGTGTTTGACAAGAAGTTCAACTCCCGTGTAACATGCACTGTTTCAGTGACTGTCATGGAATTGAGTGATGAAGCTGTACGAAAATCCGGATCTATACGACTTTCAGGTAAATTTAATAAAAGATCATTGGGAAATATTTAGTAACTATTACCAGATCGAATAACACAGAGTTTACTTTGTATTGTCTCCTTTATTTCATGTTAATCTTACAGAAATCTGATTCTAGTATTTCCCTGGAAATATTTGTGTATTTCTCTTTACATTAGCCATAACGGCAGAAGAGTTTGTCAAGCGGTCTGGGTCTACAGCCAGTAGTCCATATGACAAGTTCAAGCAGCAAGTGGCAAATCTTCTAGGATATCAGAGCAAAGATAATGTGGAGATTGTTTCCCTTACTGACGTGGAAGGTGACCTCGATGTTAGGTACTCTGCACACAGCAGCCCTTACCTTAATCCATCTCAGCTGGAGAGTGCTGTTCTTCTAAACCTGGCCAAGGTCAGTCAACAATTTTTCGTACTGATTAAGTTGTTTAGCTCAATTGATATTTGCACTAAATATATGTTCACTGTTTGCATTTAACACTAATATATCAATTCATAGGTTTATGATAATTTATATTTTTTTCCTACATGCTCTTTTTGCATCTTTGTATTATTCAGATCTGTAATTATTTTTTTTTTTCAAAATAATATGTAAAAATTTTTTTAAATGCTGTTTTGCAATGATTTTTTTATTTGATTCGATTTAAGCTGCTTAAATTTTTTTTCTAAATTATCTATACATAGAGTGAAACATTAGTGAAATTCTTCTGCTTTATTCAAAGTGGTGAAAAGTTGCAGAAAGCATGACTGACATCCTGCAATTTATTATAAAACAATAAAAGATTTCTCACTGCTATCAACAGTTTGAAACAGATGTTGGGGTAAAAGTGGCACAGGTTCCTATAAATCTATGCACGGAGGAACTCTATGATGATGGATGCTACACATATTTTAATTTTACGGGACAGCCTAGACTTATCAATGCTAATGGAACCAGCTATCTGGTAATGGACACTTCCATGACGGCTGAATCAGGCTGTGTAGACTCTATGTTTCCTGATCCTGTTGAATGCAGGGGAGACTATTGTTATAATGGAGGGACTTGTGTTAAAGATGACTGGGATAAACTGAAGTAAATATTTCACTAATATTCTAAGCCATTACATATGACTAATATTAATTTACCAACTATTGAATTGCAGACCTGTTTACTTTTACGATTTTGGCGTATAGTGTACGATTTTGAGGTTTATACATTATATATACTGTTTTTTTTTATTTTTGCTATTAAGATGTTGTATTTAACGATTTTGTGATGATATTGTACGATTTTAAGAGCTTGAGGGTAAACAGGGCTGGAATTGCAGACTTCTATTGTTAAAAATAACCAATTTCTCAAAGAAAAGAAGAAGAGAAAAAAAGCTTAAGTTTCAAGTATATTTTCTTGCTTTACTTCTCTTGCCCCACCCTTTATTTAAATATTTAATTTAGTTGGTTTATATAACAAATATGACAGCAGTTTAAAAAATGTCAGCACTCATGACTGCTTTTTA
Source organism: Lymnaea stagnalis (assembly GCA_964033795.1). NCBI lineage: Eukaryota > Metazoa > Mollusca > Gastropoda > Lymnaeidae > Lymnaea > Lymnaea stagnalis. The sequence goes on along the minus strand of CAXITT010000161.1, from coordinate 1,211,242 downwards.
AAAGAATTGATTTGGCCTCATTAATGAATTATTTTACAACAATGAAATAAAACCCTCACAACTCCAAGTTGACTGCTCTATGGAGATCTACTCAATCCTCAACAAAATAGCTAAGGAAAGTTAAGAGTAATTATTAATTCCATGACTAAGATAACACCCTTATTATTAGTAATTAAGCTTAATCTCAGTTTTGATATTGACATTGTTTAATAGCATTAGTAACGTACGTATTATTAGGGTGACAGTGTTGGAGGCTACATTTATAATTTTAAAATGACAAACATGTGGTTCTATTAAACTTAGAAAGAAAAACATTTTTCAGCTGCCAGTGCTCTCCTGGGTTTGATGGTCCCAGATGTCAGCAGCGTCGGCATCAGTTTGATGGGTCAAGTATAGCCTTTTATGACAGTTTGTCCGTGTGTGCTGAAGGAAGAACCAGCATTGATCTGATAACGACACAGGATGATGGTCTTATCATGTACAGTGGTGCTATAGTTGGTTCAACTAAGCAGGAGGTAGTGCATTTTCAGTGTTCATAATGATTACAGCTTTTCATATTTCTTAGGTGTCTTACTTCTCAGTCTTCTTACAAGGTAGAAATCTTAATGACTGGACTTAAGTTGCTTTTGCCAGCAGTGTTGACAAATAATTCAATGCACAGTCTAGCTCTTCATATTCTGTATTCTAATCCTTCATATTATCTAGTCTTACCCTTAATTATCTCTATTCTAACCCTTCGTATTTTCTATTTTAACTGTTAATATTCTTCATCTTCCTATAAACTTTCATGTAAATAAAATATTATTTTCATTGCTGGGAATAGTCTAAAGAATACTTTATTGCTAAAAAGAGTGCCATTAAATATAGAAATTTTTGTTTTGTGAGTTTCATGTAAGGATTTCCATCCTAACAAAAGGTTTTCTTCTATGCCATCAGACTCCCAAAGATTTCATTAGTCTGGAACTGAAAGGCGGTTACCCCATTTTGACATTAAACCTTGGATCTGATGAGGTTTGCACTGAGATACATTTGTCATATTTATCTTGTCTTGTCATCTGTTTTACTTATCTTATGTCAAAACAAACTAGTCGCCAATAAAACTTAAATGTAATTCTAATAAGCTGAGATTTAAAAATAAAATCTTATTCAAATTAGATATTTTAAAAATGGTAATCCTCTTTGGACTAAAGGTTTTAGAATTTTTTTAGATAATAAAATAATATCTTAGTTTAGTCATGGCTTAAATAGGTCAACATGTATTTGTTGCAATTTTTTACATTTACACAGGTTGCTGTTGCCCTTGATGGCAAAGATACAAAAGGTCAGACAAGAATGTCAAAACTCAGTGATGGCAAGTGGCATACCATCCATATTGACAGGGACAAGCAGGTAATTTTATTTTTGAAATTGTAAGGATAATTTTAAATGTAAATTTTAAAAAAGAATTATCTTAAATTGTTCAGGTAAATCATTGCAGCGTTAATTTTCCTGACTTTATAAATTCTTTTATTCCTGTTTAAAATAAATATGAGAACATGAAATATTACAGCTTTAAAAATGGATTTAAGCAGGAAAATTAATATTTCAGAAAAGATTATATTTGGATAGTGTACTTGCATAAAAATGTTCAAACAGAATCTTTTTAATGAGTAAATAATTTCTGATGATGTCAATGTTTCAAATATTTAGCAAGTGACTTTGACTGTAGACCACTGTGAGACAGCAGCTGCAAATGCAAGTGATGGCTCTGTTGCAGACTGGTCACCATGTACAGCTACCGGCACGGTTCCTGGGCCTGATATCCTTCTAAATGTTCAGTCATTCCTGCAGCTTGGAGGTCGATACAAGTCACCAGCAACAAATGGCTTCAGTGGATGTTTGAGAAATTTATTCCATAACACAAAGGTTTGATTTCAAAATGAACTGACTATACCATTTTTTCACAAACTTCCGATACTTTAAAGTTAAAGGCACCAGCATCTTTAAAGACAGTGACAGTTATATAGTTTAAGTTTCTGTTACTTTTTAAACATTTTCATCCCTTGTATCATACTTAAAGTATAAAGCAAACATTTATAAGTATTATCTGCATTTTTTTTTTTTTTAAAGAACTTGTTTTACAAAAAAGAAATTTCCATCCATCGCATTTTTATTTCTGTTCCATGACTTTGCGTGCAGCTCTATGACTTGAACTACAGAAATATTCCTAACTGGAAATCTGGCACCAATGGCTGCGCAAGGGAAGAAGCTATCTGTGGCCAAGGCACAGCCCAACCTGTCTGTGGTGAACATGCCACATGTAACTCTCTGTGGCTGCCAAATGACCAAGTGGCATCCTGTCGCTGTGATCCTGGCTGGTATGGAGTCAAGTGTGCTAAAGGTCTGTCTTGTTTATGTGTGCAACTTAAAAAAATAATATTTTTCTTCTTATATGGTTTTTGTTTCCCTTTCCCATCATCTATTTTCATGCAATTAATTTTATTTCTTTTTGATATCTTGAGTTTTGTTATGCTGTGTAATTTGATTATTTAAAGCTTTATACATATTTTAATGTATGAAAATTCATGACTGGACAAAACTTTTTTTAAAAAACAAATTAAGTGTAAGCATTACTTTGATCTAATTCAGATAATTTACCTTATTTAAAATCTTGTCAGAGTAAAGGCAGTTCAAGTATTAATTGGATGATGACAAATGATTATTTTGTAATAAGTCAAATAATAATTAAACAACCTTAAACATAAATTTTTCTTAAAAATCCTTTATAATTTATGTGCATTTTTGTTTGCATTTATGTAATTGGACGTGATTTATCATTTATGTGATTGTAGTAACTGATTTTTGGTATGGGAATGTTTTTTATCAAACTTAGTGCATACCGGTATAATTCCTAACAGACAAAAGATATATTTAAACCCCAATATGTAAAAAATCCAAAGCACATAGCAAAAGCTATACAGCAAAACACGCACCCATTTAACAAATCGCATTATGTTCATCTTCCCCTTGAAAAAGTCGAAAAACAGATTTTTGGAGTTGGGGGATGGCGCTTCGATTGAATGTGTTGTCATTGGCAATAAGTTAGGTTACCGGAAATTTGATCAAAAGAAAATTAGTCAACGGTAAATTGATCGACGGAAATTTGATCGAACGGAACTTTGATTGAATGTTTTTTTCCGTTCACACGTTACAATTTTCGTCAATTTTCTTTTTGAACGTACAATACTATATAGTAAAGCAAAATATTGAGTTCAAAAAGAAATTCAAAACAAAATTTTAATGTAAAAACTGGAAAAAAAGATTTCAACAAATTTCTGTTCGATCAAATTACCGTTGATCAATTTACAGTCGACAAAATTTCTTTCGATCAAATTTCTGGATACGGCCTAGTTTCAGCTCAATAGGATGGAGAGAAGTTGGTCATTTAGCCTTCCGAAAAAAATTTCACGAACAAAAGTGAATTTAATATAAAGGGTTTCATAGTTTTCCATTGGGGAGGACAATTTTACTCCAAAAAGTACAAATGAATTTCTCTATCAAATATGTTTTATGTAAGCACTTTTACAAGTTGTTTAATTAATTTTTTAAACTGTTTTTTTTTATTTGTAAATTTTTTTAGAGGCCCCAACATATGACCTCAAATCACAAAGTTTCTTTAAATGGAATGTTAACAACACTATTATTGAGCAAGCTCTCAGAAAGATGAGTCTACAAATGATGTTCAGAACCCGCAGAACAACTGGCACCTTGTTAGTCTTAACAAATGCTCCACAAAACACAATAATTCTTCAGGTTTGTTATCCTTTTTTTTTTCTTTTTTTTTTGGTGTTAATGAACTTTTTATGTATGTTCACCATAGGAAGTGACTGAGAAAGTACATCAATTTATGACATTTGAGATTTAAAAAGATATTTATAAACAAATATTTTGGATTGTTTACTTTATGGTGGCACTCATTGCATTTTATCAATGCAGCGTAGTGCTTATTTTTTTTTTCCTCTTTGTTTTCTAGCTGGAAGCAGGAAAACTGACCCTTCGATATAACATGGGAAAGGGAGAGAATAAAATTATCTTGGATAATGCACCTGCCAATACTGGTCAGTGGCACACTGTCCGCATGGAGAGATATGGCTCTGAGTTTATCTTGAGCATGGATGGTGGAGAGGGAAGGTATTACACATATGAACTTGCACTGCCAGATCTCAGCGTTTTCTTCAGAATGTTGTCTTATATAAGTGCTGGAGCTCGTGTACAGCCAGTTGCAACTTCGCCTGAAAATAATCAAATCATTGATGATTTGATCAACAGTAAGTGGCTCTACCCGTACCGTATCTTTATTTAACGTTTTAGAATGTAAAAATGGAGTATTCACATTCAATGAACCGATGTGGCTACAAACATTTGAGTGGTATGCTGTTTACTACTGATACTGTATAAACATTACTACACTACTATGTCTTCATATGGTGTAAGAATTATGCCCCTCTCCATTATTAAGTTTTGAAGTTATCTTCACCTCCATGTACAAATGGTTATGGCTATTCCAAATTTAATACCCAAATTTGTTTTCTTTGTCTCGTTTTAACAAAATTGCATATTACTATTCATACATAGTTGATTTCTGATCAAATTAATTACAATAAGTTGGTGAATTGGTAGATTACTCGCCCGCCAAATGTTTGAGACGTTGTTCAATTTATGGTCGATGGAATTTTTAATATTTCATTTGATAAAAAGTCAAACCATACACTTAGACTTGCCTTAATTTAATTTAATAATTAAAGCAAAAAGGATTACTTATTTTCTCCATTTGTGATCATCATTTTTAGTTGAATTTAAAAATTATTATTAATTTTGAAATATTTTGATTAGCTTGTGTACGAGACATTCGACTCAACGATATTTGGCTGCCGCTAGCAACAGGTCAGAACTCAGATGCTGCAGGTATAACACTTTATCAGGCTAGGAATGTACAGGAAGGATGTACCAGGGATGACTGTGGTACACCAACCTGTCCTGTTAACATGGTTTGCTTCCCTCTATGGGAAGATTATGAATGCCGGTAACTATTGACTCTTTTTGAAATTATCACTAAAGACTTGTGTTTACCAAAAAATTTAGCACTCTAACTCAAACCAAACTTTAAAAAAAAAGATTGGACTGCAGTCCAGAATCTGATAATTTCAGTTAGACATATCCTAAACAAGCTATCATTTATCTCATTAATTTGAAATGCTTTAATTCCTGGGCTACTCCACCATACTTGTTCATGATTTTAAAACCTAGGAATTAAATATCTTTCAACTAGTTAACTAGTTTGTTTTCCATAGTTTGTTTTCCATTAAAGGTTAATTGTGCCTTTAGATTTTTGGATGAAGTAGCTTGTTCAATAATTGTGTACAAATAAAGGTACCATATATATTTATCTTTTGTTAATGTTAGTATTTTTAGTTGTGGTAATTCTTGTCCTTTCTGAATAGGTGTGCACCAGGTTTCTATCTTGGCCCAGGTGGAGTGTGTTTGACTGTATGTACTCCTGGACCTTGTTTAAATAATGGTGCTTGTACAGTGGTCAGTGGGCAAGCCACTTGTAGCTGTACCGGTGGTTGGACAGGCAAATACTGTGACCAGATGGCCATAGTTGAGGATAGCGGATTGTCTGATGGGGCCATAGCTGGAATAGTCATTGCTATCCTTGTCCTATTAGGTACGTAGAAATGAAGGGATATTAACTGTTCTTCTTTTTGTGGCATTTTTTGACTCAGTTTTACAAATAAAATTTAACTAGCTTTAAATAACGCTTCAGGCAGCTAGGCCTTAACGGGGGGTCACAAAATACTTTTGTCATGGCGGCAAGTGTTATTTATGATATGATTGTCAGCATTTTGACAAAATAATTAATATGGTAGTGAAATGAAACTGAAACTCTTAACTTTTTATTTGTTATTCTTTCCTAGCGCTACTGATTGCAATCATTATATTCATGTGTATAAGAAGGAAACCAGAGAAAGAAAAATATATTATGGAGGTTGACCCTGATGATGACTTTATTCGTGAAAATGTTATGTACTATGATGAGGAAGGAGCAGGTAAATATTTTGATTAATTACAATTTACTGTCAGTTTTGATTTTGGCAAATAATTGATGTTCTAGAGGTTTTTAAATGAAAATAAAGACATAATCTTAAGCTCAACAACAACAACAAAAAATCGTATGGCCTTTTAATGAAATAATTATGAAATAAAATTTGAATTTTTTTATTTCCAGGAGAGGAAGATCATAATGCATATGACTTGAAAGTCCTGACTAAACCTGCCATGGAATCATCAGCTCGCCCCAATCAATTTCCAGACAGAACAGATGAAAAGAAAAGAAGGAGTGAGTCTTGATTGATTATTATTAATTACAGTAGTCATATAACAAAACAAAGGCCTTCATAGCCAGATTTTCTGCCCAGAGATTTGTGTTATAGCAACTATGAAGTTTTTTTAATATAGCCATTACCATATTTTATGGTGACAAACGTACGAATGATTTTAAATGCTAATTGAAAAAAATAGCAAGACAAATAAGCAATGTGGTTGACCATTATTGTACAATTTGTAAGACAAATGAGCAATGTGGTTGACCATTATTATACAATTTGTAAGACAAATGAGCTATGTGGTTGACCATTATTATACAATTTGTAAGACAAATGAGCAATGTCATCATCATCAGTGGCGCTACAGCCCAAGTAGGGCCCTGGCCTGCTCCACCACATCCTTCCATTTGGAGCGATTCATGACTTTCCGCCTCCATTCGCGAAACCCCAACTGGTGTAAATCCGTCTCCACATCACCAATCCATCTCAGCCTTGGGCTACCGGTGAGTCGTCTGCCCCTAGGCTTCTGCCTGTAAATGACTTTTGCTGCTCTACATTCCGGCATCCTTTCAACATGTCCTGCCCAGCGTAGTCTGCCTTTTTTTATCATTGTGACTATAAAATGAGCAAGGTGGTTGACCATTATTATACAATTTGTAAAACAAATGAGCAATTTGGTTGATGGTTATTATACAATTTGCAAGACAAATGAGCAAGGTGGTTGATGGTTATTATACAATTTGCAAGACAAATGAGCAATGTGGTTGATGGTTATTATACAATTTGCAAGACAAATGAGCAATGAGCGATGAAGACCTGAAATGGACATGACAAAATTCACAAATATATGGAAATTTTGTCTGTGGATTTTTCAATACCCCGGTAATTAGGAAAATATTTGATGTTCTTATAATTATCAATTTACTAATTAACATTGAAAGTTTCCTATGTCTATGATGTAGTGGGCTGAGTTAGTCGCGTTGACCCTAAAATTCACAGAATATCCTAAAAAAATTTCTTAAGGATAAAATGTAAGACACATAAAACAATCAGTTTTCTTGTTAAATAACATGCGAACAAGTGATTCATATGTTATAGATGTCAAAGAATTCATTTTTTATAGAGATTAAATAGGCCCAAGCTTTTAAATTTTAAGTTACTGTTCTTCTTTTGCTTGTAGACCCCTGGGGTCACATTTATTTATTTAATTCCATGCAGCTTCTTATCAAGAACAGTTATTTGAATTATACTTAATCCAGGTGTATGATGAATCTAAAAAAATATATGTATAATTATAAAGCACTTAGTTGTTGGAAGTGTTCAAATTTAATATGAACTTTAAATCTGGAGTGGACATACCGTACGAATAAAATTCAAGAAAAAAGTGGTTTTGTAATGTAAAAACGGTGTCAATGTGTTCAAATCTGTCAAACCACACATAAAACATTTTTCTAATAGACACAGCACAACTAAATAAAGTATCAGTAATAGTAATACTTGTAAATGATATTCAAATTATTTCAAAACAATTTTGTCTCAAATTATTGGAGTTAGTTTGAAGATTTATACTGGTGGTCATATTTCTTCAACATGGACTTAAATGATGATTTTCCATTTCTCACAAATAACTTATAAGACCTGGTCTTGAACAGACCCAATATTTCTTTACCCTGTTTCTTTTCATATCTTTTCCTGATGTGATAATTCAAATTCTTATCATCAGATGCTCCAATGGAAGAAGTGTTCCAACCGCCTGCAATGGTAGAGAGGCCAGATGTCGGCAGTTTTATCAAGCACAGAATCCAGGATACTGAAAATGATGATCCCTTTGGCGACAGCACTCACCAATTTAATTTTGAAGGTAGCAACAGTGATGCTGGCAGCCTGAGCTCTCTCAATACCAGCAGTAGTGGGGGCAGTCAGGATTATGATTATCTTAGCGACTGGGGACCCAAATTTGCCAAGTTAGCTGATATGTATGGAGCAGGCCAAAACCTGGATGAGGAATCTTAATTAAGATAGGATCTTTGATGTGTCTTTCCAATTCAAATAGTTGTGGATAATTTAATTGGATATTTTTCTGAATGATTTGCTCAGCGTTAGCAGATTCAGTGAGGCTTTGAAATGAGTCTGCCACACAACAGAAAGCATTAATGAGAATTGAGTACAAACTGAAAACAAATTATGGTTGTTTGAAATTCAGCTTGCCTTTTTTTCTATAAACATTCCTATTATCCACTACATTATTTTTAAATGTGTTTTAGCCTCTATATTTTATAAGTTATATATTTATGAAGTCAAATTTTTGTGAATTATACATACAGTAGCATTTTGATTATTTGTAAATAATTAAACTGTAGTCTGGAGGTACTCCTTATGGACAAATAATGCAATGCAGATGTTACCAGGAGAACCGTAAATAGTTTTTATGAGTCAGCATTTTATTAAAAGCGATCAATCCCATTTTATTAAAATTAATTTTGTAATTACTTTTAAATAATTTGATAATTTAATGTTAGCTGTTACATGACAAAGCAAAGCTCTGGAAAATTGCTGAATGCCGAGTACCGGTATAGGAAGACAGAGAAATTGATGGCTTGAAAGTGGTTCTGTTTACTTTTGAAAAATGACATTAATTTTTTATAGCCTAACTTTCTTGTCTTGTGCAAATTTTGGAACACAAATGGTGTTAGTAGGTATCTTTAATAATTACAGTCTCTATCATACTTGTTAATTTAATTAATACAAAATATTATATCAGTTACTCCATGACCAACTGAACTAACGGTATTAAGAATTACAGAATCATGGTTATGGTGTAGTCATCATATTCAATTCGTTGTTAAAAACTAAACCCTTCTGTCTGTGCCTTTTCTGGAACTGTGCTGCCTTCAACTGTAGAGAGCAAGTGTTTTATTCGCTCGTGTGAGAGGCATTGGAGTTTGAATCTCAACATATGCATCCTTTTAGCAGCACAGTTTTGCATCTTTTAGCAGCACAGTTTCAGGATGTCTTTATAAACAAATGATTGTAATAATTAAGTACTTACTAAGGCCAATGAAAACGATTCCAGTTTATCTGCTGTTCATATCTTTAGCAATGAAACTTCTAATGTTTTAAAATCTCATTTAGATTTTTTTCTTTAACAGTAACAGTTTTGAATATTAACCGCAGTATATCTGTTGCTAGTGCTAGATGATTAAGACCATAGACATGAAGACAAATAAACCACAATTTCCTAAAGTGACAGATGAAATGACATGCTTCCAAGAACCACATATTCATGGATCATTTTGTTGAACTCAGATGCTGTAGACATGAAGAGAGACGAGTACCGATATCTAAAATCAGGTCTCAGATTTCAAAAGTGAGGAACGGCAGCAATTTTAAAATTATTGTCAGTAGACATTAATGAATGCACCTCTTAAGTTTCAGATTAATCTGAGTTTTGTCTCAATTTATCATCTTTTTTTACCATTTGTACATTTCATTAAAAATAATACTGTACATCAATTCATATAAAGAACATAGAACCTTCATTCCATTTCATAACTAAATATATTTGTGGGCCTTATATATGAGTCCTTATTCAATGAAACTATTGTAACTATCCTGCGTCATAGAATAAAATACACTGTGAGCAAAAACTCGTAAAGAACCAGCTCATACCCCCAGGGCCGGCCTTAGGCCACTGCAACCTATGTGGGCCCCGCACTTTCATAGGCCCAGCGCTAATTTTATTTTCGAATACAAAATCTTAATTTTCACTTATTATCCTTATCCCTACCCAGACTGGGCCCCGCGCAATCCGTTTCGCATAGGGCCCCGCAATTGTTAGGGCCGGCCCTGCATACCCCACCCCAACCCTTAATTTTCTTTGTAATATAATTGTGGCTGATAATAATATGGTGATAAATATAATTCTAGTGTCCATGTTAACTAATGGAATACCATACCGGTAACCAAACTGTACTAACATTGCAAAGGTCATCATCATGAAGAGTTAACTGCCTGTGGGTGAGCTACATGCCTGAGAATTAACAGCCTAAAATGTGAAGGTTCTGTTAGAATTTTATAGAATCAACTCCCAGAAACAAAGTTTTTCTAATAAATCCTTTATGTTCCCAAAAAAAAAATAAATAAAACAGCTAGACAATTAATCTCCACACCCAGGCACTCGCCCATTCAACAAATCAATAACATTCTCTCTCGTTCTCTCACCTTTTTTTTTTTTTGTTGTTGTTGTTGAAAAAACAGGGAAGACTTATTTTTGGGACATTGGGACTGAAAATGTTATAGAATGTGTCGTCATCGGCAACGAGTCTATATGACAAGTGTGAGCTCGATGGGATGAGGGGAAGTGGATCAGTTAGTCTCCCAAAGATTTTTCCACAAAGAAAGAAAGAAACGCACGAACAAAAACAAAGTTAATATAAAGGATTTAAAAATGTTGATCACCACGCCTTAAGCTTGTTTATTATAATCAAGAAACACTTTCACATTGGGAGAAAAAAATGAAATATGCAATCCTGTGGTCTAATTTTAACGGCTAATTCTCATAAATTTTGTGTACATTTTTTATAAATCACATGCTTTTTGTAAATAGTTTTAGCCTATTTTTTAAACTTTGTATTTACTTAATGCTACATACATTCCATCTAATAAAATAGATCAATTTTAATACTACCCAGTACGCATTTGTCACTCTTTAATGCTCAATTGAATTGTGGAAAGAAAGTTTGCTCAATGACTGTTTTAGTTATTCAAAGTGATTAGAATACCCAAGATAAAGTAAATTGAAAGCTGAAATTTTTAAGAAAGAGCATTGTATTATACCATTGCTATATGCTCTTCACGCTCAAAAGTTCATCATTTTAAATTTTCATAATAAATTATCAAGTACATATTTGTAAATTATTTAATACTGCAAACTATTTTTTTCTACCCCCCAAAATTAGAAATTCTCATAAATTTTAATGCACAAGTACCGGTACTACAGGTATAAAATAAAAATTCCGGTAATGAATGTTTGAATCCTCAACATAATTTGATTAATGACTAAGCTTTACAATATAAAATTAAATGAGTATGGATCAATTTCAGAAGATACCCAAGTATGAAAAAACCCTGGTATCATGCCACCATTACATCACTACTCATGTCAAGTTATTTTTAACTGATATTAATGGAGCAACCATTTCTACACACCCAAAATAGTTTTCATTCCCCCCCCCCTTTTTTTCAACCTACTTATCACCCCCAAACCACCCACCCTCTAATGCACAGAACAAATGACTCATTTAATGAGCTTCTGTAAACAACCCCAACCTCCCATCCCCAACCATTTGAAATGCAAAGTCACAAGGGATTTACTTATTTTGTTTGTATTCAATTCACAATGGTGAAATCGGACAGAGATGTAAACAGGATATTTATGGACAGTCTTTATTTCAGATTATTTATTGCAGACTTTGTGCAAAAATGAAAATGTATGGACTAATTCTGACCAGGCTTCCCTCACCTCGCCTAATGCTCTGTTCACATAATCAATTTTTTTTTTTTTTGCAACACAAAATAGTGTGTCCATAAAAAATGTGATGCAAACTGAGCATTAGACACTGGTTACGAAAAATCTAAATCAACCCCCTTCCCATTATTTGATTATTATATATGGATAATCCCTAATTTTTCATTCATAATGTCCTATTTAAAGGCTTTATCCTTCCTTTTGGGCCTTCTCAAAACACAATGAACCCAAAGTTTTGCTAACCGTACGTGGTCCATATCTTAAATAATTAAAATATCTCCTTGTGAGGGATAAATTTACACTTACAGCATCTCATACCAGAAATAAGATACATTGAGGTAACCATTAATTTTTTACAACACATACCATAATTTTTTTCTAACATACACCAATAACATACTTTTTGTTAAGTTATTTCTTTAATCTTTATTATCATCTGCCACTTGTCATACAATGCATAGAGCTGCTTGTTATTATCGTAATGCTTGTTATTATCGTAAATAACTGATTTCAGAACAAAACTAAGCCCATAATACTTTCGTATGAAAGTCTCTTTGGCTGCATCAAAAGAAATTTAAGGTTTACCATATAAATATAAGATAAGATAAGATTCTTTTATTGATCGAAACAAATGGAAATGTTTTATGATTGCATTGTCATTGTAAATTTTCAGCTCTTAAATAAAACAATTTGAACACAAGACATTTATTATTATAAATTATTTCACTAGTACCAGCCATTGAGTGAGTTCTCTTAGCCATATAAAGGACTTATTAGTTCTCATTAAGATTTGTGACTTCAGGGGGAGCACACATGTAAATTCGTACAGATTGGGGAACAAAATAATTTCTATATCTTTCAGTCCTCGCTCTGACGGAAAGAATTTGTCCCGAGCGGGCCAGTTCTAAATATCTGTGATGAAGAGGGTGGGATGTATCGTCCAAAGTTTTTTTACAATAACATCTTTCTTCAAATAGTTCTTCAAGTGAAGGATGTTTAGTTTGTGTTATGTTCCTACCTTTATTTATAGTTAATTTATGCTGTGTTTAATATCAGAAGTTGAATTTCCACCCCAGCAGGTAATACTAAAATTAAGTAGGCTTCCAACTGTTGCACTGTAGAATAAGTTAACGACTTGTTTATGCCAAAATGGTACAGTTTTTTGAGGTACCGGTAGAACAGTCTTTGGTTGGTTGAATTTCTTATACATCATTTGGCCGTGCTCATGCCAGGTTAGCTTATAATTAATAGTGACACCTAAGTACTTATATGCCTCTACTTTCTCTACACTTTGATTTTTATGTTGAGATCCCCCCTCCTGAAATAAACAACCATTTCCTTTATTTTTGAGACATTCAACTGGAGATAATTTTCAACGCATCAATTAATAAAGCTTGTAACTAATTGGTCATTCACCTTGACATTAATGACATATTGTGGTCAATTTGTTAAAAAGTTCAGTTTTCAAGCCTGAATATTTCAATTTACACCTAACGAGGAAGTTTTCTTTATCATAAGGTGTGGTTGGATAGTGTTAAATGCTGATGAGAAGTATAAGAATAGCACTCTGGCATACTTTTTAGAACTGTCTAGGTGATGGTAAAAGTCTCTCCAACAGTAGCAAGATAGCATCCTCAGTATTTCTGGCAGGTTTGTGAGCAAATTGGTGGTAGTCAAGTTTTTGCTATACTTCTTTTAAAATTTGTCTCAGAATAAGTTTCTCAAAACATTTCATTACAATAGAGGTAAGTGCATCAGGTCGTAAGTCGTTGTAGCAAGTTACCTTATTTTTCTTTGGAATTGGTATGATTTCTGAAGTTTTCCGAATTGTTGGTTTTGTGTGAGTTACATTAGATTTATTAAATATGTAACAAAAAATGTAGGAAAGCTACTCTGAGCATCATTTAACGAGCCGACCACTTAATTTGTCTGGCCCCCGAGGCCTTGGCTGCGTCCACTTGTTTAAATAATGACATCACTTCCTGTTCGGTGAACAATAAAGTACCATCCTGTATACTACTGCCATCTTTAAATGAATTCATCATCTCATTGTGTACATTTCCAAAGTCCAGACTGTCAAAACGACATTAAAATTCTTTTAAGTCGTTAACAAAATTCTTCAAATCCTCAACACACAAGCAATCATGCTTAGGAGTATATCCTGTTATTTGATTTATAACTTGCATCAGAATAAAGATTGGACCCAATAGTGTTTTGTGTCTCTGTGTATTATATGTCTTCATAAACTTTCAAATATGCACAACTTTTAAAACAACTCATGCGATACAGTAACAAAGTAATGTTTATTGACTATGATAAAAAGCAAAAAGCTTAACATGTTGAAAATTCCATTTGATGTTTGTTAAAACAGGATTTTACATTAAATCTGTGATTTTTGGATAACTTTTAAAATAACCAATGAAAAATAAGACCTGAAAATGAACTTTGTGATAAAAACATGTAAAACTTTTGGAACATTATATACAGGACCAATGGGGAAAACAAAATAATTATGATCTTGATGGTTTAAATGGTACAATAAAACAAGCAGCCTCTCTCTCTCTCTTCATATAAATCATACATGGTTGAGTTTTAGCTGGCGTTGGAATCTGAACAATCAAATAGACTATGAACAGCTCATGTATCAAATGGTTTTGTTTTATTTAAGCACTAGTCAAAATAAGATGAAATACAACATTTGACAAGATGAACATGATTACAATATGTGAAATGAAAATATTTTCCTTATGGGATATTAATATGAACTGGGGTGGGGGCTTTCCTCTTTCCATCTGAAAGTTGTTCAAAGGTTAAAACTTGTTGGAGTTTTGCTTCACGCTGAAATAAAGACATAATAAATTTAAAAATATATGCTTTCTAAAAGATAATAGTTTTAGGGCATGTTATGAGATGATGATTAAATGGCAAAATTTAGAATTGTGTTTCTGTTGATAGAATGCATGTACAATTTGAACTAGACATTAAATTTAATTAAAAATTTATCAAACTTAATTTGAAATAAGCACTATCACTACCAGAGAAAACCAATGGCAGAAGCAGAAAAGTAACCCAGACAACCTGTCAAAAGCCTTTTAAACTTGACAGACAAAACTACTGAAACACCAAATCCAAATATTACCTAGACATTTATGATTATTACCATCACCTCTGGTGCCTACAACTAAATTTTAAGCTAGAAAATCTACACTTCTTCAAATTAAAACAATGATTTCTTCAATAGAATCCATGATCACTACAATGGAGTTGTAAAAAAAACTAAAACTGCTGAAAAATGTTTAAACTCATCAATAAAGCCCAACAATAGAAGCATGTTTATAACATGCACCACCAACTAGCTTCTTTCCCCCTTTACTTCATTACATTAAAATCATCAATTATTAAATGATTCCTTTTTATTAAACCACTACTGTATCTTAATAAAAGTAGCAATTTTAGAAATGGGAACAATGTTCAAGTAAAAAGCAGCATTGTTTAAAATGAGTTTTTTTTAAAATTTGACCTGTCTAATAAAATACAAAAGCATATAAAGTGAAGAGCTGAAGAGTCTTTAGTTAGCAACCTAGTGTCATAGCATCAAACAGGTTTAATCAACTCCAAATGCAACAAGCTATTAAAGGTTAGAATGTTAATTAGTTGAGGCTAAATCTATGCATGCACCAAGCCAGCAAGAGGTTATATGGCTGCCGTAGTCCTAGAAGATTGTGATTTATTGTTGATCTAATAGCAAAACAACTAAATCACTAGTCTTCCAGACCACAACAGCCTGAGGGATTAGTGCAGTCCATCACCAATTAAATAAATGTTAATGTAGCCATCAGCTCCATAAGTGTATTGAAGCCAAGTTATTCACACAAGTTAAGGAAAGTTAATGAAGTCAAGTATGTCAACAAGTGAAACACATGATTTTATGCAACCAGAACCACACCAAAGATCAGAATGACTAAGTGATTGTAACTTTATTGATAGCTTAAGACAATAGAAGAAGAAAATAATTTTAACACATGCATACAGTGAATTAGATTGTATTTTCTCTAAATATTTATTACAAAATTCTCTTTTTTTTTTAGTTATCTGAAAACTATAAACTCAAAATAAATTTAACACAAATCCT
Source organism: Lymnaea stagnalis (assembly GCA_964033795.1). Taxonomy (NCBI): domain Eukaryota; kingdom Metazoa; phylum Mollusca; class Gastropoda; family Lymnaeidae; genus Lymnaea; species Lymnaea stagnalis. The sequence continues at coordinate 1,195,218 of CAXITT010000161.1, read as the reverse complement.
GAATTTAGATGCCCCTTTCCCTAAGACCTATACATTTATTAACAAACATCTTTTGGTGCATTTATGACATGAAGATTTTTGCCTCCTCTTTTCACCCCCACACCCCTACATTTTTCATTTATTTTTTTTGCTTGGCCCAGCACATAAGACATGTGTATAATACATGTTTACAAGATAGATTGTAACTATTGCCCACTGAGCTGCTATTTGTAACACATACTTAATTGATAATTTGATATATACCTAGACTGCAAGTCAAATTTTTTTTTTTTTTTTTTTTTTTAAATCATTAATTTATGGGTTAATTTGAATGAAATTGGTATTTCTACTTTGCTTTAACATTTTTATTTTTTTTTTTTTTTTTTGCTGCAAGTCAAATTTTTTTTTTTTTTTTTTTTTTTAAATCATTAATTCATGGGTTAAATTGAATGAAATTGGTATTGCTACTTTGCTTTAACATTTTTATTGCGCAAAGACATATTTACTAATTTAAAAAATTGGGATAATTATTCAGTTCCTGTTTACAAATATGGATGATGGCGCATACATCCAAATCACACAATCGTAATACTTTAAATAGTGTCCCTGGACATTGTAAATGCTTGGAAAGACACCATTCACTGCCTGTAGCTGTTAATTACATTTCAAATAAATACTATTTATTCTTTGCCAATTTTGTTATTGTGATTTTTAAAAGAATGCTTGTCTTATTGTGAAATTTCATTTAAAATTACATTAAAGATCTGTTGATAAATTTAAACAAAGTTTTATGCCACAGTTTTTAGTATAAAGTAACAAAGTACATGTGTTACTATGAAGCGGTATAACAAATTTAAGGTCATTAGAAATCAATGTCATTGCTGGTAGATGGTTTAACTATCTATCTCATAGTTCAAGAGATTATTCAAATAACCAGAAACAAAATGCAGCAGTGCAATTAAGAAGCAAAATTATTCATTATGAAAGGAAATGAATAAAAAAGTAAAATGTAACTGAGCCAAAACTTTGCCATATGATATTGTTGATTTGATATTATCTATTGTATATAGATATTTTATTTATTTTAAAAAAAAATTTTCTTTACAAAATTTTCAGTTTTTTTTTTTTTTTTTTTTAAATCTTTAATTTTTTAAATTTAAATGCCTTTAACGGAAATAAATTGATTAGTTATAATACATTGTTGGTTATTTGTTAATGTTTGCTGCAGGAACAAAACAAAATGCTTAATAAATCATAAGCTGATAAATATGATGCAGTAAAGGTTACCAAAGTTTATTTGGAATGAAAAAATGCAAATAACATTACCTCATTTGCAGTAGATACTGAGCATTCTGAATTTGATCTGGTGTTCCACTTATGCTGATGATGCGATCATTGGACCCAGGCAGTGGTTCATCAATAACAATCATAGCACCTGACCTTCTTCGAATGTCTGTAATACGACTTCCCCCTTTACCTATTATAGCACCAGCCAGCTGAAAGACAAAAAAATCTTGTTTTATTATTTATTGTCATTTTTTTAAACAAAGAAAGTGATATTTTATATTTAAGTCAAATATTTCGCAGAAGGTATTTTAACTTTGTTCATACTGATTGAGATTCTTTTTTTTTTTTAAAGCGATGGCTTTCTTTAAAACCAAAATGCATAGTTAGCTTCAAGTTTTTTTGAAGCCAGAATTCAGCTTCATTATATAAAATGAAAAGTGAATTTCTTTTTAAAATAAAACTTGTCACAGACAAAATCAAAATATTGCTTACATCTTTAGGAATAGTTACTTGAGTGGTTTCACATTCCTCATCACCAAATGCCATACCTTGACCTCCACCTAAATTTGTCTGAATCAGAAAAAATAAGACTTAAATCTCATGATATTAATAATAATGTAGGTTTTTGTTTTTTAACATTGTATAATTCAATTAATTTTACCAAGGTATGTCCTTAGCTAATTGAAAAAGTTACTAAATGAGCTGATAATATTTCTCCTTGGCAGTCAATAAAAATGTTAGTTTTTCAGCTCAAAACTGAAGGTTACATACCATGTCTCCACTAAAATCCTGTTGCATCCCCCCACCAAAGCCACCACCTCCAAAGCCTCCTCCCATACCTATAGAAATGAAGGAACATATATAATAAGCAATTTAATTGAATTTTTGAAATATGTAACAGTAATAAAGAAATTGCTGTTAGAAGTCAACTAAGTATTCTTAGCAGTTTACAATTGTGGATAAAAAAAAAACATGTTTTAATTTGCCCAAAGAACTTAGGCGTTAAGTTAACGACTTCATTCATTTAATTTACAAAACATGAATACACACCTCTGCCTAGTCCCATGTTGTTAGCATTCATGTTACCCCTGAGAAGATTTTTTAAAAATAAAGAATTAAACAATTTTTTTTAAAGACATTCTTGCTAGTAAGGTAAATGTCATCTGTGCCGATATTGTAAAATTTGAAAATGCGTAACAGTAACTATTTTTGAAGTTTCAGTAAGAATGAACAGACACATATCATCTGCATCACATCATAAATACAACTCTATAAACTATAAATCAATTTCAATATCCGTTTGGTTTTTTAAAATTATACTATTCCTTCATCAATTATTTAAAATATATTCTATTTCAAAGTAACTTTTAAAAGCAAGGCAAAGAAAGCAAATTAATTTGATAGCACTAAACAAAGTATAAAGGCCTACAGTGGTTGTAAATTATTTTTCTCACATTTCCCAAATAATAAAAAAAATAGATTGATGTGAATGTTTAATTAAATTTATTTTTTAATTCAATGGTTCATATAGGACATTTTACCAAAACATAGTCAAAGAAACGATATCAAAAGCTTTTTCTTTGAACACAGCTTTAATATAAACTGACCTTCCAAAAAAAAAAAATTAGTTAACTGTGTAAACGTAAGTCACTGACTTTTTTCCATAAACAAATGGATTTCAAGTTGTAGGTTGAAAACATCGAAAACAACTCTTCTAAATTTTTATTCCATGGAACAGAAAACCCCTGTTACAGATGCCACTTTGAGAAGAGGAGCAGATGCATAATATGAAAGAAGAGATAAGCCTAAATTTATGATGGATATCAATTTTTTGCCAGCAGAAATGTTATCAAGCATAAGAAAATGTATACAACAGCTACTGGAAAAGCACTAATTTCATTGATGAATTATGGAAATGAAATTAATGCACCACAAAGGAAATAGTATTAAAAGAGAAATTTGAAACATTGCACATGCATCAATCATCTTTGCATGCACAGATTTAAAAAGAATGGGGAGGGGCAGAGAGAAAAACAGCAAACAACACCGAGAAACCCACCTCATTGTTCCTCCTCTGCCAAATGATGCCCCTCTACCCATGGCTGGTTCCATGTCACCCCCCATGCCCCCTCCAAAGGCTTTTCCTCCTCGCATGCCCCCTCGCATGCCTCCCCGCATACCGCCTCGGCCAAAATCCATGCCGCCACCCATACCAAATCCCTCCATGCCCCTGCAGATGAGAAACATATTTGTCAAAAAATCAGCTTGACCTATGCATAGGAAAAAATTATAAAATAAGTTTTACCACCATATGTGGGAACAGCTGATAGTACAGAATCATAAGAATAAGTTCACAATTTCCCCTAGTGGATTACAAAATAACCAATGAAAAGAGAGACGGGGCAGGAGGTGCGACCATCAGGAAAGTTGAAGTATGGCATCACAGAGTACAAAGAAAAACTATTACAATAAACCAGTATAACTAGCATGGTGTTCAAATGTGATGTATTAATAAACTTACATTCGTCCTCTCATGGCACCCCTCAAGCCCCTTGGGGGTGGTGCAGCTCCTCGAGGCAACCCTTTGCTTGCCCGAATATCGCCTGTGATGAAACCACCATATTCAGGTGCAAGGAATTCATCACTAAATGATGGATCATATGGGTTAATTGGTCCTTTTGGTGGAGCCTATAAAAGAGAACAATGGTAAAAAGAAAAAAATCATTCGAATTGCCTAAACTTACAGTATAAATGGCAAAACAAGGATATTGAATCCAGAAGTTAGCAAAGGAGTAGGTTACTGACCTTTAATTTCACTAAACAGCAATGGACCATCAATATAAGATTAACTATTATTTCAACTACATTTGGATACGAAACATGGTTAATTTCTTATGGTCACTTTAACTCTAACTGATATAGAAATTTTATGAGAGGTTTTGTTATTTAAAATCATATTTTTCAAAGGAATTTGTCTATTAGCTTTAGAATAAGCTAATTTTTATAATGCATGTTTATTTATGAATTAGTACCAAAAGGTATCATTTTATTGGTCTATAATAGCAGCAAATAATAATTCCTTTAAGTCTTAAATCAATAAGAAAAATACATATAGAAAAGCCCTTAATATTTAAATTTTCCTCATAAATTTTAGTGTGCGTGTTTATTTGTTAGCTTTAAGATTGCATCTTATTGTCACTAATAAATGAAACTTTGAATTCAGAACAAGTATTTTACCTGCTGCAATAACTCAATAATCTCTTCAATACATCCAACCACAACTTTTGGTTTACCAGTGATAGCAACCACTCTGTCTGTTGAATTGGGACAGCATGTAGAAAATACTTTGATATTGGCACCAGTTTTCTGGAAATAAATATTGTTAAGAAGGTAAAATGTCTATGATGTATTGTTTTGAAGTAGGAAGACATTACCATACTTCATGCTTTATTTCAAAATTGTTTCAACTTTAAATTAAAGACAGCACAACAATGTCTGAAAGAACTGTAAATCTTCTGGACATCCAGATTACCTTAAACAACATATCTAAGACATTTATTATAAATTAACCTAACTACTGAGATTTTGTCAAGCTGAAGATTTTTTGAAAAGGGGTTTGGAATTTCTTTTCATGTGTAGAATGTTTCCTGAACCCAATCTACAATCAACAAGTAGAACAGAGAAGACACTGACTTCATAAAGAAACATTTGAAGTCAATTTTTTCCAATTTTAAAATTCACTGCTACATTTCAAGAATTATTCAACTAATATATGGGGGGTTCAGAATATAGAAAAGGTGAGGGGAAACCCTGCGATCCAGCACTATCAAAATCCATCAATATACAATGCTTCAATAGTTTTCTGTTTTACACCATGGAAGGGCCCCATTGAAATGTGTAACTCAGCCGCAATTCTTTTGCTGCCCTCTCGGATACTGCTTCTCAGCTAAGTGCTATTTTTAAAAATTTATTCTGTTTTTTCTGTTGTTTGTTCGCTGACGAAGGCTTCCTGCCGACACGTTCCTTGTTTTGTTGCATTCCCTTTTTCAGGTTGACCTTACTTTGTTTAAGTCATTTCCTTTTTAATTCAGCCAAGACAATCCAAAAAGAAATGTTTGGTAAATTTACAAATTATGAAAGATTATCTGTAAAAGCCTTTGAAAATAAAGAAGCAGAGAGAAAAAAGGATTAATTTCCACGCAGCCCTCTGCACAAAAAAAGTTTTCCACCCATGTTTTACACTTTACTTCCAACCACTTCCTTTCTTTTTCTTATGGTTGTGGAGGATTGGTACCAGCACTTTTCTTTTTGCTTGAAATTAGATAGGTAGGGTTTATATATGTATTGTTTTGTTTCACTGATGAAGGCTTCTAGCCGAAACTTATATATTTTTATTTTATCATTTAGTTCAAGCCCAACTGCATTGTTTGAAAACCTGTTTATGTCTTTCATCTAAAGTAAAGCCTAAGCAAGGCAGAAATAAACAATAATTAGGACAAAAATAAAAGACCTCTCTGAGTTCTTTGACTTTGAAGCCCTGTCTCCCTATGATACAACCAGCTTGGCTTTGGTGAACTATCATCCTCAGCTCAGATTCTGCATCACTTCTTTTATTTCTGGACTATAAAAAGAAGACACAAAAGGACAAATCAACATTTTACATATTTTCAAAGTTACATTAAAAAATCAACCATTTATATAATAATGCTTATGGATTTTTAGCCTAGCTAATTGAGGTTAACTGTTTTTTTAATCTAATTTCACTATTGTACAAATGCATATTAATATCTAAGGCCTTGTGTGCGTGGGTGAGGGAAAGAGAAACCAAAAACTACTGTAACAATGTAAAAGTAAAACGGAACGACTAAAATAAAAGGACATACATCTTCCATTTCTGGTAATATATCAAGAAGCATGTCCAAGACTGTGCCCAACTCAGCTCCAATGGATAGAACGCTGATGAGAAAATAATATCACAATGTCAAATTGTTCTTAATGTTTCAGGTAACACATGTTTTGGTTATTTTGTTTTTGAACTCTTTAATTCCTTTTTCTTTTTTCTAGTTAACCTTTTAATGTTACATTTATTTTATACAAATAAAACTAGCAATAATTACTATCTTGTTTTACCAAATTTATAATTGTTTAATCCGTTTTATTGCTAAGATCTATACTATTTTCATGATAAACATGTGTTTATTTTTTTTATTAACCTTTTTAAAAAGTTTGTATTAGAATTAAATATAATGTTTGATTATGGTAGAACTTAAAATGGAAGTGAATGGGTTTTTTCTTTCTTTCTTTTTTTTTTTTTTTTTTTTTTAAGATTTTAAGAAGATGGGGGGGTGACGAAGATTTTGGAGCTAATGGTAAAATGAAACTACCACTAATAATGTTACACTATTTTTTTAGTACCAAAACAGTATTAACACGCAACACCTTTTTAACTAAATAAAATAAGCCTGTAAAAGAACTTCAGAAATAAATTGTAAAATAAGGTTTAAAAACGTCCGCATTTTTTTGTTAAGTCGCTTTTACCCCAAAAATTAGAATTATTAAGACCGGGTGCTGTTAGACATTGGGTATGAGTGAATGTGTGGACAGGTATGAATCACTCCCAATCTGGATAAGAGAATAGGATGGCGTCAGGTTGTGGAGAAAGAACTGGGGCATGAGGTGCGGGGGCTGAGAGGGTGCGAGCCAACAAACAGATCAATATCTCGTCAGCCTCCTGATATCTGATCACGGCCTCAGCTTGGGTAGCGCACACACACACACACACACAAAGGGGGTGGGGGCAGCGAGAGAGATGAGGCTAGGGTAATATAAGAAACGCGAGGCACTCTATGCTAAATTAAAACTAGAGCGCTGAACGCGACACACGGTGACATCAAATCCACCAACTCACCAGCCGCGAGTACTACCGTACGCCTGATAATTATGCACCAGAGTGAAGGTAGGCCACCTGCCCAACACACAAGACAGCGTTCAACTGAGAGTCATATGGGGTCATTGAAGCTTTTGTGTACTACGAGAGGCCAAGTTCAAATTGAGGACAAAATTGATGACCAAGAACGACTACTTTACAATACCAGCAATCAAAACTAAATTACCGGTGCAAGACAATCAGATACTGCCACGGGATAGTATTTCGAAAAAATAAGTTAATGACGAGAAGCGGGTGAGGAATGAGAACTTGAAACCGAATAAAATGGGAATACCAATTAAGCGAAATACTAGAAATATAGAGCTAATGTGTCTCGCATAACTAGCATGTGTGGGCATAACTAGAGTAAACCAAGCTGTGATATTCTATAGTTAATTTCAATGAGACTACAGCGCCAAATATACCATGTGCCTACAGTAAGTCTTCTGGATTAAAATACCAGCGAAGCTATCCGACAGGGATGGGCGCCGATGCCTCAACGTCATCAAATTTAATCATTTCCTAAACATTTAGAAACAGTGGTTCTCTAACCCTTTAATATAGTTCCTCATGTGGTGGTGACCCCCAACCATAAAGCTATTTTCGTTGCTGCTTCATAAATATGTGTTTTCCGGTGGTCTTAGGCGACCCCTCTGTAAGGGTCTTTCGACCCCCAAAGGGGTCGCGACCCACAGGTTGATTAAGACGTTGCTAACATTTATGATGTAGGAAGAAGGGTTAACGTGCGATTAATTCCGCTTTAGGCTTTCGCTGTGACTGCTCCAAAGCATAAGAGTTTACATCTGGCATCTTTGTAAATATGAAAAGTGTAGCAAACTTACTGACCAGAAAGACTTCTAGCTACATGACAACCAACAGAATAAACTACATAGCATTAATTAATAAGTACCCGTACCCAACTGTCGCCCCACCCAGCACTAGAACTAACGTTTCAAGAGGCAATAATTGGTTGAATATAATATGTATAGGTTGTACATGAAGAAACTACATCAAATGGTTAAGATGTGTTCAACAGTAGTACAAATGTAGTAGAACAAGCTGTGCCACATCTTCATCGTTTACTGAATTCATTTAATTTTAACTCAAAACTGACTGATTCTTAATGTCCCTTACAAAACACAGTACTTAGAAACCATGACACATTGCAAAATGCTATTCACAAAATTGAAGGGTTCAAGGGAAAAACCAGTGATGTCAGTTTTTCAAAATTTCTATTTTATCTCCCTTGTTGCTACATTCCATTTAATAGAATAATATGATGCATAGGTCCAACCGAAAAAGCAGCGTAGTCACTAAATAAATACGTAGACATCTTGATATTTTCATACTTTTTTGAGGAATTTTCAAACTTTAAATTCAATTTTCTCAAAACTCTCAAAACCTGACATCACTGGTTTTTCCCTTGAGCCCTTCAAATGTAAACTAATAGAAAATGAAAAATATATTGATATTATATTTTAATAGAACAATAGTGCCTTTAAAAATGAATTCAATTTCCACTGTGTAAGATTTAAAATTAAATACACTGCACACCGATGAAAGAAAAGACTAACCTTTTTATGAGCGGATTCAATTCAGTCTATGACTAACGTTATGTGGTCATTCACCTGGCCAAATCGCCAGGACCACCCTCAAAAGGTATTGCCATGTTCCTGTCTGCCATCTTGTGTTCCTTGATACAACACCGCGCCCTCCTACTTGCCGTGTAAGCGTGCTGGTCATTTCTTTACACTCAACCAAATCGCTCCACTAAATGATGCGTCATTTTCGTAAAAAAACAGCCCAGTTCAAGTAACGTCATGGACATCGAATTTTCTCCGACTCCAGCCAACAGAGGTTCTGTTATATGAGTATGGTGACACATTGAGTGAAGGACCGGCCAAGTTAATAGAGCAAATAACCAAGAATCATAGTGCATGCAAGCCATGCAGTCTGCAGCCTGGTGACTCTCTCACAGCGGCGAGTAGAATGGAAACTGGTAATGTACTCACTCCAAACGGATACGAGACGAGGGCGGAGGAGGTAGATGGGTGATGCAGACAGAAGAGAGAATCCTTTCATCACCTGGGCTTGGCGCCCTCACTACCTGCACGGTGCCATCTTGTTGACATGCAGGTTACCAGGCGACAGCCAATGGCAGGCTGCCAGGTTAGCCAGTGATGTAGGAGTCTGCCACACAGCGCTCACGTCTACTCCCTCTCCTCTCAATACTCGTGCTGGGTGACAGGATGCGAAAGGAATGGTTTTCGCACAGGGGGAAAATTGGCGTTATTGGGGGTTGGAGTGAAACGCCACCGGGGGGGGGGGGGGTTTTAAAGTTGGCAGAAAAAAATCACCGGGAGCGGGATAATAATTTTTTTTTTAAATTTGATTTTTTTTTTTTTTTTTTTTTTTTTTTTTTTTTTTGTAAGATTTTAAGAAGACATAGTGAAGATGAGATGGAGGACGTGGGTTGGGTTGGTCCGGTGGGTGGGTAAGTGGATCCGATAGGTGGGTTGGTGATGGTGGTGGAAGTGGTAGAGTTGGTAGAGATGAAAAGAAAAGTATTTCCCGCAATAGCTTTATTACAAACATAATAGAAAACTGGATTTCAGGGTATTGGTGGTTACCGTTCGGGACCGTTGCTATCTGGCACTGTAACACTGGCTTTGTACTGCACCGGGAAGGACCAGGGCCAATCCAGGGTCGGGTCGGGTCAGGGATCGAGGACCGGGATGTTGTTTTGAGTGGGAATGAATTTTAAGTCGGCAGGGGAAGTGGAAAAGGTAATTGAGTTTAGCAAACATGTTTACTATTAATTACAATGTGGCCAGTGCTAAATCGATTTAGTGCATTATGACAATACAACAAACAAATATTTATGGACAATTAAATTTTTATAGCATAGGCCACATACAAATTTAATATGAATTATAAGAAAGAAAACAAAGAGCAACTAAGCTTGTTAAGCAGGACAATCATCTGAAAATAAATGGGAACTTGATGAAGGATCGGACATTGCACTTGGGACCCTTGGGTAAACCAGGAGGGCACAGTTGACGGGTCAAGGGGCAGATCTGGACCTTGGGAACTTAAGAATCAGCATTAATGGTAGATGAGACAAGGCAGTATTCTCATATTGTATGTTAGCAATATTTGTCAACCCTAAAATAGAAGTAAACAGAGTAGATGGGGTGAGGGGAGAAAAAGCTTTTGAAAAGACGAAAGAAAAAAGCTAATTAATTACATAACCTTTGGGCTAAACCAGACATATTTTCTACAAAATACTTTGAAAAAAGGCATTTAGAAAAAATAGTTGAACAATCAAATTTATATTTTTTTACATTTTCAGCCTGAAAGAAAAAGCTATTTTTTTCCCTTGGTAATTAATTAACAACAGGTTTTTAATGCAAAACAAAAATAAAAGTGTGAAGCGCAATATGATAACTTAAATTATTTTATCAAAATGCAACACCATTTAATTTAACTTTAAAGGGTTCACAAATCTGCAGGTCAACAAAGGAAACTAAATTTTAATATATGGAATTAAATTCTTTGTTATAAACCAATAGCTTAAAGCAAATTCATAAACAGTCAATAACAAATAAAAATATTAAAATTTAACAAAAATTAAAAAATTTGAAAATGAAATGTTTAAAAAGTAACAATCAAATATCATTTTGGAAATAGGATCAGTATTAGACAATTTATAACTCAAGTACTTATTAGTCAATGATTAACTCAGAATTATGGTACTGTTTGTTCCATAATTTGTGTGTATAAGTGATCGTATTTGATCTGCTAAAAATTATTCAAAGAAGATTGAAAACTTACATCATTCCTCAGCCTGTTAATGTTAGCTCCACCTTTGCCAATGATAGCACCAGCATTCTGATAATGTAAATTTGATGTTAGAGAAAATTATATTAGGTCAATAATCAAGCACCTTAAAAGCTTTAAAAATGATAGAAACTAAAAGATTACAGTAATCCAGGAGTGGGCCACATGCGGCCTGACAACTGATATTATGCAACCTCGAAGGCATTTAGAAAGAAAAACTGCTTCATTTTAAGCTATTTTGTTGAATTTTATGGAATATCATGTACCATTATGATTGTTTTAACATTTTTTAATAAAATTTCTTTTCGGTTTTCTTTTTTTTTGTCAACAGTCCTTTACATTAGAAATCAACAATAGTAGTGACAATGTAATCGGTTTGTGTCTGAATAAAAGCCATTGATAGATAATAACAATTTGTTATAATAAACATTTGTAAAATCTTGTAAACAAATGAGTAATAAATGTGTGTCCACATTGTAAAATAAAATATTTAAGTGTTTAAGTAAAATAAAATCGCGATAATTGGTTATTTATACTGTTTTAAAACCAATAAATATGTCATAATGTCTCATTGTGATAGGTTCCTGTAACCAAAGTGGACATAACATATATGGGGCCCCCCCCAATAGCTTTACAATTGTCAATGTGGCCCTATGCATAAAAAGTTTGCCCACCCCTGAAGTAATGTATTTAAAATAAGTCTATCTAAATCAATAAGTTACCTTGTATTTTTTTTAAAAATTAAAGTGAGTAAGAAATTAAGCCAAGCAACTGAATCTTTCAGAATGGAAAACCCATTATATTAGTGCTTTATACAGGATAAATTACCACATTATATATATATATATATATATATATAATCATAAATAAAGTTTTTCAGATTTTATCTAGCACATCTCAACTTAATTTCTCAAAATTTTTTAACTTCCCCACCTTGCTCTGCATGAGGATGCGCAGTTCGATCCGAGGTCCTTCCCCTCTTCGTCGCTTGGGCAGGTCCACTTCTTCTTCACCACCCTCCTCATCTCTAGGGCGTTTAATTCGACCTAAATATATTAATGTCATTGTAAAAAGATTATTCATTATTCCAAAACTAACAAAATTTAAGGTAAGTGTCACTGTCAGCTTTTATTTTTTGATTGCCATGACTTGTTTGTTTTTGGGATGTGAGAGATTGTATTTTTTTTACCTGTTATCATGAGCTAAAATCAAAGTCACTGATCATTGGCTTAACCACATGACTATTAAACTTTCATACAACTTTGGAGGGAGAGATTCAAAAGATTTTTATTTAGTTGGTAGACAGGTTTTTTACACTGCCTTAGAGTAGAGAGAATGTTTTGGAATGCTGATGAAAATTTGTGAATGCCATTTTGGAAAGAATGATATTTAAGTTTATAGGGTTTTGAAAAGTGCATTTCTAAAGAAAAGCCAGTGTTTATTTCCTGTACATAGGGACAATTGCGACACCCCTAGACCAGCGGTCACAAATCTTTTGAGCCTTATGGACCTTAATATTTTTCTATCCTGCTGACCATAAATATGAATTTTTAAAAATAAATTAATGAATACATAAGTAAAATAATGATCAGAGAACTTACAATTTGTTAATAAGAATTTAAGAAATTCACTTATTTATTAGTAAAATCGTAAATGTTTATTTAAACATAAAAAACAGTTTACACATTTTATATGAATTTTTGGCTCCCAATCCAAGACAGTGAGATCATGTTGATAATTGTCATTGACGAATTATAAATATTTCACAAAAGTAGTCATGTATATGGACACAAATGTAAAGAAAGAGAGTAATGAAACCTTTAGCAATATAAAAAAACAATTATTCATTCAATTTTGTATATTTAGGCATAAAGTAATCTTTAATTTAAATATAAACCTACACACACGTGTAGATATCACTGTTCCTATAACAATTCTGTAGTAGCCCTACTGTATTATGATACTAAACTTAGCTCAACATTTGTACGGTTAATCTGGGTTAAATATAAAATTAGCCGATATATGATAATTGCGGATAAAAGAAAAATGTAAATGTCGACCAATAAGAATGCATGTTTCAGCAAAAATTTATGGATTAGGGCATTGGTCAGCAAACTCATTATTCAAAAGAACCAAAAATCAGCAGCGGGATGACTAAAAAAATTTTAAGAGCCAAATTTCTTTTCAAGAACCTGTCAAGAACCATGTTTTTTGGAGCAAAATCGATTTGTGGCCGGCTGGCCGAGCCGCACTTAGGTCGCTAAAGAGCCGCATGCGGGGTTTTCCTACCACTGGTTTAGGGGAACAAAGAGTTTCTTCAGGGCTTGTATATGGACATTTTAGTGGGCCATGCCAATGAAAAATACCTAGGCTAAGCTTTTTATTGATGCCAAATATGTCTAGGAAGCATCATAATTATATTATAAAAGCAAAGGGCCCCTAAGGGTCTATTTTGCATGAACTTTACCTCTTATTGCGAACATGTCCTTTTAGTTGACCTTGAAAAGATATGTTTAGCTCATTTAACAACAAAATTATGACTTCCAGATATCCAAGCTGCTACCCACACATGGTCGCAAAAGAGTAATTGAATTTTCAGATTAATTTGTTGCTGGAAAAATAATTTGACTTTTTTTTCTTCTTTTTACACAGGGCAAAGTCAGGTTACTAAAATTCAAATAACGTCCTGATTTTTCTGCAGTTGGCGATAGCTGCCCTAGACAAAATTTGTTCAGCAACAGTAAGTAGTAAAACAAAAAATTCAGGCCTTTAGAATTGAAGAAATTACATTTTGTATACTATTAATCAATTTACTTCTGGTTTTACATTTAAAAAGACAGGTTAGGTTTTGGCTATTTATGTATTCCCCGTTATTATGCAACAACAGTAATAGTAAAGGAGCATATTTCATGATAAACTAAAACGTACCCATTTTTATAACAAAATAATAAAGTAAAACTATTATATTACCTTTATAATTAACTATTATAACTGCTGTATTACAGAGTTATAAGGTTTTGGAATGTGCAAATCAAAAGGGCCATGGCAAGCAAAAGCAACTGGGAAAGCCTGAATTTAGGCACCCCCCTTCCCAAAAGCATTATATGTCAATAGATATATTTTGCATGAAAATAAATTTGTATGTGAAGCTCTCCCTCTTTTGGCTGATGATGGTGAATATACCTTTTGATAACATAGATCACAAATTCTGCAACTGAAAATAATTACTCTGGTCAAGAATTTGAATGATAGGTAATCCTTTGATGGATCTATCTGGAAAATATTAACTTGAATTATTCCAGGTTCTCTTCAGACACACCGGTTAGCCAGTATTTATGTTGATTGGAACTCAATCATTGTCATTTTGCTTTAACTCTTTTCATTTCAAATATGTAAAAAGCGTAATGTTATATAAGCAAGATATTTTTGCTTATGTAAGTATTCTATATTTATTTATTTAATCTTACAATTAAAAGAAACATTTTCAAAATGTGAAACGAGAGTCACCAACTTAGGCACATTTTCGTTCAACACAAACAAGGTCACAGTGCAATTGCTATCAAAATGAGTAATACTGGTGAAAATATTTATCAATTTCTATCAGACTCTGAGGAAGATAATTGAGTATCACAATCAAGATGGGCCCACCTGTTCCCACTCTTAAATTTCTCCCAGTCAGAAAGACAGGCTTACATCTGAGGGAAGAAATATCAACAAGGGATGCAGTGTGGCAAATTTTTCACCCTACAGATTTTTTCAAGATATTTTCACACTGGATTTGTTGAAGCATTTGTAAAATACACCAGCTATTCATCTACCATGGAACCTTCTAAACCTTCTATCGAAAGAAGTTGGTTGATATTTCAACAGACAATTTTACACATTTCTAGGACCTCTTATGTATATGGCAACTGTTCAAGGCCATGGTGTTAAAAAATACTGGTCAGCGTCAACAATGAACCATGGATTTTTTGGAAAATGCCTATATGCCAAAAAACATACTTTTTTTTCAAATTATGCTGGTTATTCTTCAAAGTTTCTATATTGAAACAGACAAGAAGGAAATACTGTGCAAAGTGAATTTGTTGTCTGATTTTATCAGAAGAAAATTAAAAAGTGAGGTAATATGTGGTGGATAAGAGATAATGAACTTTTAACTATTAGGTGGAGAGATAATAAAACAGTCTCTCTAATTTCAAATTATATGTCAACAAATGAATTTTTTTTTGTTAAAAGTAGAGCAAAAACTGATGTGTAGACCAACTGATAAATGGATAGATAACCCCACAGAAAACAAAACAGTATTACGCAAGATCCTGACATAGATGAACTAAAGCTACCTAACCTCTAACTCCAAATTGATTTCAATGAGAACTCATTCAAGCAATACTTTGATTACTAAAACTGATTGCCTGGAATGTAAATAATAATAAAAAAGAATAAATCCAATACATCATGAATGCAGATTTAAATAGAAAGTGTTAAGTGTGCTATAAATTAGTATAAATTAGGAATGAAAAAAAACAACATTTGTTTAAATACACAATAAAAAGTAGTAAATGTTTTACTTTTGTTTTAAAACAGCAAGAAACTGTCTAAGTTCCATGAAATTTAAATAGTCCAATATTTTTTTTTTGTGTGTCAATAATTTTCAATAGAAAAATAATAATAACTTGAAACTTTTGTGAATACTCTGTAGGGGTGGACAATTTTATATATTTTTTTTTATTTTCCCTTTTTGACACATTTTATGAAATCTTGTATATTTTGGTCAAATGTTCATAAGATTTTCTGATTTCTTCATATAACATACAAAAATGAATTTTCTTTCTGAACAAATTGATTTTATGAATTAACAAAAAATCCCAGGTACTTCATTTTTTGCATCTGATCACCAAAACAATTACACTTACATATTTTTATTAAAAAGTTATGCATTATTTTTCTAAAAACTTTTAAGTGTCAAATGTATATGTTTAGAAACATGCATAGAAAATTCATGCATTTCCATACAAATTTATATCCAACATCAATGAACTCAAGACATGGATTCTAAAAGTAAATGACTCTTTTGTAACATCTCAATTTAAAATCTCAATAAAAAATTCAAGGAATGTAAAGAGTTAATATGCTGTAGATGAGCACATAGTAAACAATATGGTAAGAACAAGGTGTGGATAATCCAATCTACTCATTTACTTGATATAATTTATTAATGCAAGAGAAAAAGGCCGAAAAAAAAAGACATAGATGAAACTGATATGTATCTGGGAATCAACATTATTACATTTTCATAAACATATATGAAGCTTCTCTTAGGTCAAGACAGGGTTAAGAGAAGGTGTGTATCATTTTATTTAAAGGCAAAGCGATTACGTCTTAAATATTTATTTAAAAACCAAAATAAAACTGATTCTAAGTTGTAATGGCTAATAAAAATAAAAACATTTTATAGTTTATCTCTAGATAATTTGTAATTGGGCTTTCTTTTGAAAGTAACCTATATGATTACTAATATTTACTGTTATGGGAGGGGGGGACGTGGGAAAAAAAAAGGGGGGGGGGTGACGAAGATTTTGGAGCTAATGGTAAAATGAAAATACCACTAAAAATGTTACATTATTTTTTTAGTAACAAAA
>CAXITT010000161.1:1158401-1177400 GCA_964033795.1 Lymnaea stagnalis | reverse complement strand
GACTAACGTTATGTGGTCATTCACCTGGCCAAATCGCCAGGACCACCCTCAAAAGGTATTGCCATGTTCCTGTCTGCCATCTTGTGTTCCTTGATACAACACCGCGCCCTCCTACTTGCCGTGTAAGCGTGCTGGTCATTTCTTTACACTCAACCAAATCGCTCCACTAAATGATGCGTCATTTTCGTAAAAAAACAGCCCAGTTCAAGTAACGTCATGGACATCGAATTTTCTCCGACTCCAGCCAACAGAGGTTCTGTTATATGAGTATGGTGACACATTGAGTGAAGGACCGGCCAAGTTAATAGAGCAAATAACCAAGAATCATAGTGCATGCAAGCCATGCAGTCTGCAGCCTGGTGACTCTCTCACAGCGGCGAGTAGAATGGAAACTGGTAATGTACTCACTCCAAACGGATACGAGACGAGGGCGGAGGAGGTAGATGGGTGATGCAGACAGAAGAGAGAATCCTTTCATCACCTGGGCTTGGCGCCCTCACTACCTGCACGGTGCCATCTTGTTGACATGCAGGTTACCAGGCGACAGCCAATGGCAGGCTGCCAGGTTAGCCAGTGATGTAGGAGTCTGCCACACAGCGCTCACGTCTACTCCCTCTCCTCTCAATACTCGTGCTGGGTGACAGGATGCGAAAGGAATGGTTTTCGCACAGGGGGAAAATTGGCGTTATTGGGGGTTGGAGTGAAACGCCACCGGGGGGGGGGGTATTTAAAGTTGACAGAACAAAATCACCGGTAGCTGCATATATATTTTTTTTTTAAATTTGACTTTTTTTTTTTCACCAGACGCTCCCATATGCAAGCCCTTCACAAATAGTTTAATTCCAACAAAATCGATGTGGTGGACAATGAAAACTTAAATAAGGCTACATGTATGACTAATGGTTCTCTATAGGTTTTAATGGAGTTGCGTATGTGTTGACATATGTTATGGCAGAGATTGGTATATGAAGCTCAAACAATCAGCCAGCACATTTTGGTCACTTTTAACAATTTTTTTTTCTTTTAAAGTCATCAACAGTGGTTGAAGGGATTGTCAAACTGTACAAATACAAAATAGTTTAAGAGTTTGGATTTGAGTATATAAAAAAAAAAAAAGGATGATACAACAATTTCGCCAGTGCCGATAATTAAAGTTTGAAAACTACATAAAATACTTGCCATCTTCCATGTCAGACATTTTCATTCAAATATTGGGTCAGTGCGGTTCTCTTGAATCTGTGGATTAGAAGCAGAGGATGCGTCCTATCATTACACATATCATAATAAGGACAATGGGTTTTAAAAAAGGTCAAAGAAGAGAAGACAGAAAGAAACTATCTGCTAAATAAGTCGGAAAATGGTCGAGTGAGCCAGAGATGAGATCATATGAGACCAGAAATAGGAGAGTTTACATTTTTCAATGGAGATAGCACGTGCCTCGTTTCAGCGCAGAACAAAAGACCCAGCAGCTGTAAAGTGTACACATGAAAACAGCAAACATAACCCCGATCGTTTTAATGGAACCCTTACATCAAGTTATCGATGGCCTGAGGGCTTGTCCCTACATTTACCGTATTGACATCAAATCTCACCATGGACCCCAGGCATGCCTTAAAACCATTGTGTAACGTCGCATCGTACTTGCATGTTCATCAGAAATTGGGACTTGAATAAACAATAGCGCTGTATATAGAATAGAGCTAAAAAGTCTAGGGGTGCAGTATTGTTTTAAGGCAAAAATGAAGTGATGATTTTCTCTCGGGGGGGGGGGGCGCAATATTTTTAACTTTCTGAATGATAACCTGAAGAATAGAAACGTACAATAATACAAAAATTAAAAGGCAGACGTGCTACCTGCTTAGATTGACTTAGCAGTTACGTATACAGGTACCAAAGAAAAATGTATATAGAATAGAGCTAAAAAGTCTAGGGGTGCAGTATTGTTTTAAGGCAAAAATGAAGTGATGATTTTCTCTCGGGGGGGGGGGGGCGCAATATTTTTAACTTTCTGAATGATAACCTGAAGAATAGAAACGTACAATAATACAAAAATTCAAAGGCAGACGTGTTACCTGCTTAGATTGACTTAGCAGTTACGTATACAGGTACCAAAGAAAAACGATACAGAGGTAAATTATTGTATGGGATGGCGTGTGGTCTTGGAATACACTTCACCTGGTCAACATATTAGGTTCATTTTTTATAAAACTAAGACCAATCATAGTGCAGCTGACTGCTTTACTACTGTGTCAAAATAACCAAGATGAATAGTAAATAACAATACACTGGTAAGAGAGAAACTAGCTTTACCGTAAAGCTAACCTCTGCACAGCCCCAGTGATGTTTGGAGATAATCACCTGTCATTATAAGCCAATTGAAAATAAACGTTATGAAAGAAAGACTCGCGCCCAAGAAGTGAACTCTGCTTCCCCATTCCTTCCCACCCCTTTGTTTAAAAGCCGGTGAATCACAATTGAGATCAATGGCACCCGTACACCCAGATGCGTGGATTGGCGCTGATCTTTTTCTAGACGGCGAGCTCTTTATGGATGGAGACATTACTCCATTTGGGAACACACGCACCAATTTCCGATGTTTAACTGTGGCAGACTTTGTAGACATCCCCTGCTGAAATCACGCTACTGAATTCAACAACATGCAATTATCTATTGCTCTCTCATTATATCCAGCAGTACCTAAGAGAAAACAGCTGCTACTCATGCACCTGCTCCCGTCATAAAATCCAAGACCAACAGCCTTACAGGGGAACTACAGATAACTAGTATTATTTTGATGTCTTCCACACAGTAAAGGGTTTAGCCTTCGTTTCTCTGTACACACTATTTCAACACTTCTTATCACACTATGCCCGTTAAGTCTTCATAGGCTAATACCTGCCACCAGGACTCGATGTTTCTGAGATGAAGGTCTTCATATCACCGAGATTACAGAAAGTTTAACCAAGCGATTAACACAAAGATGACAGGTCATCTCCTCACGACGCAGGTGTTGGAAATATGTACGGGTATTAGTATTAGCATACGATATTATGAAAATGTATGTCAGCGGTACCGAAATAGTAATTAGCTTTATCGATAGGTAGAGAGATATGAAATCCTACGATAAGGATCCCAGCTCTGAAAGAACAGATGGATGTTCAAAATTAGAATACAATCAAACCGACAATAAGCTGTTCATTCTCTGAAAAGTAAAATTAGTTTCTAGGGAACCTGGAAAACTAAAAAATACAAAGAATAGCACTCACCGCACACCACAAGAGTACATGGCTGTGTGCGGATATTAACTCTGACTTAGTAATTCATCTTCCTGGTGACAAATTATGCTATTCAGTTTGTCATCTACAATACGTGTATTTCCTCGAAACAATGATTACAAAGCTCAATACAGCTGAAGTCACAAAACCGTTAACGAGCAGAAATGACGATGTATACAAGGGGTGTATGCCTTACTGCCCCATACATTGTTTAAGGACAAATAGTAAAACTAGCCAATTACTAACACCCAACATTTCAACAGAGAGTTCGCAGAAGCATTAATATGTGCTCCATATATACGCTTGCAAGGCAATACGTTACAGACTATAGCAGGTGAGTTTGACCACATTTAAAATGAACACCCGCTGATAAAGCCACGGTGAGCACCATGAATTCGTCATGCGGCTCTAGACCAAATCGATTTCACGTTGGCAGCGCGAATCGATTTTTTTTTAACCGTCAAACCATGACTTGAGCTATGCTAGATTCAACCTGGTTTTCTTCTGCTGAAAATGCTATTGCAATAGAGTATCGCCATCGATGCATGATGTAAGATAACTCACGGGGTGTGTGTGTGGGGGGGGGGGCATGTGGTATTTCATCTTACGGTGAGAGTACACGTTACGCCGTCACACAACCAAACATTGCGCTATTGTGTTCAGTATTATTTGCATATGAATGAAGGGTGTCATGTTTTCTTCTGCTGAAAATGCTATTGCAATAGAGTATCGCCATCGATGCATGATGTAAGATAACTCACGGGGTGTGTGTGTGGGGGGGGGGGGCATGTGGTATTTCATCTTACGGTGAGAGTACACGTTACGCCGTCACACAACCAAACATTGCGCTATTGTGTTCAGTATTATTTGCATATGAATGAAGGGTGTCAAGTGTGTTTGAAAAGCCTCCTGGAATCGTTGAAGGGTTGAACTTTATATTTCAGGACACTTGATGAGGGAACAGGAGTTAACAAATAAACACCAAGTCCGCAAATGGTAAAAAGGAAATTGAGGAGGGCGGATGACACTGATGGCATTTATCAAGTGTTATTTAATGTCGGTGCATCAACTGCAGCATGGATCAAACCTTTCAATGAAATAATTCAAAATACCGGTATAAGAAAGTCACAGCATAGAGTCTATGATAGACAGGTCAATGGCCGTTTGATTAAAAAAAAACGCTAGCAATAGAGGAAAACCTCCCCTTGCATATTTCAAGGCAAGTTCAATGGAACCAACTCGCTATTCTTGGTGAAATCCATTAGCACCGAAACTCCGTACTCTCACACCTTTTCAAACATTCATGGATTTTTCCCCCAGCAACAATTATTAATTATTCAGGCTTAGCAACCTCTGCTAGGGGGCGCGTATGCTGGGGAAGGATGCGATAAAGCAGTGTTAAATCAAGACTTTCTTTAACGGTGACACCTTCGAGGAGAGAACCCCTGTCAATGAAGATGTCCACGTTAGCAAAATGAACATGATATTAGGAATGAACATGTGCTCGCAAATAGTTGCTAGCATTGAAACTCTCTGCTTACTCCACGGCCTCTCCTCTCACATGGACCCTCCTTATGAGCAATTAACTTGAATGTTTAGACCTTGTTATTTTTACTTCCTCTAAGTCAAGGTCATCGTTCCACAAATCATGATAATTAATTGAGAAAATTAAAGGCATTAGCCGTCCTTAATAACGTTTTGAATTTTGAACATACAGCTTCGTTATAGTTACGGTAACATCATCATTAGAAATCCTCAACTGCACACTATCAATACCGGCTCGGTATAGGACATCATCTCTAAGATGATTCGTCAAGTTTAAAGCTGGCCATCGAAAATGCCCAGGTATCTTATAAATATAAGTAGATTAATAATTAAAAAACTTTATTATTCAGCTTTAAAAAAAAAACACTACTCGAAATAAGTAAGCCTTAAAAATGTCTTTAGTAGTTCCAAATAATATTTAATACGGATCAAACAAGCAAGTAACAACTAATTTCATATACCTTGAAACAAACTTAGATAACATGTACTTAACTAGTATGCATTTGGTTGAAAAGTCTCATTCGACCAAAAACGAACAGCTTAGACATTATCACGCCCACTTAGGCGACAAGACCTTTCTCAAAACTATAACTATAGCTTTAACGACTGGGTTAGAAGTTCATCCTAAAAATAAGTGTTTGGCGAGAGCGTGTTTTCCGGAAATCCAACATCATAGGCCGTGTATGTCATTTAAAAAAATGATACCTCAGTTACGCCAGACTGTCGAACATGACTGAAAATACAGGCCATAGAGAGCGTAAATGGGTGTGCCTTTAACGACAACGCTAAAACGGTTACGTAAGCTGAATAACGATTTTTAAAAAAAACTGTTCCCCTTATAATAACAATTGTAGTGTGGTGCAAATGAGATGACGACATTCGATAATACTGAAGCGCTTCAAAGACAAAGGAGTATTAGCAAAATTAATAACACAATGGGCACAGCAGCAAGGAAAATGGCGCTACCAGTCTTAACATTTTACAATAGGTACAGCACCAAGGAACAGGACGATAGCATTCTAAACAAAGGGTATGTAGCTGAATTAGAAGCACAATAGTTGCAGCACCAAGGAACAGGACGATAGCATTCTAAACAAAGGGTATGTAGCTGAATTAGAAGCACAATAGTTGCAGCACCAAGGAACAGGGCGATATCATTCTAAACAAAGGAGTATGTAGCAGAATTAGAAGCACAATAGTTGCAGCACCAAGGAACAGGGCGATATCATTCTAAACAAAGGAGTATGTAGCAGAATTAGAAGCACAATAGGTGCAGCACCAAGGAACAGGACGATAGCATTCTAAACAAAGGAGTATGTAGCAGAATTAGAAGCACAATAGGTGCAGCACCAAGGAACAGGACGATAGCATTCAAAACAAAGGAGTATGTAGCAGAATTAGAAGCACAATAGGTGCAGCACCAAGGAACAGGACGATAGCATTCTAAACAAAGGAGTATGTAGCAGAATTAGAAGCACAATAGGTGCAGCACCAAGGAACAGGACGATAGCATTCAAAACAAAGGAGTATGTAGCAGAATTAGAAGCACAATAGGTGCAGCACCAAGGAACAGGACGATAGCATTCTAAACAAAGGAGTATGTAGCAGAATTAGAAGCACAATAGGTGCAGCACCAAGGAACAGGACGATAGCATTCTAAACAAAGTCATTAAAAGATTGGATAATTTGACCCAACAACGCAAAGATAAAAATAAAGTCAACATCACAATAACTCCAGAATTTGCCCAAACAGCAAAAAAGATGGACAGTACAAACTCTAAAGATAGATCGGCTCACCTCACCTGTGCGTGAACAAACAGGAAAGGGGATGAAAATCGATTCGGGCACGCCCAAACGAAGCGATCTAACGGCGGCAGGAGACCAGGCCAAGCCAGCTCCTGGCCGATCCGTGTGTGTGGCTATGGAGACCTAACCAAAACATGACGCCGTTTATGGGGATTGGTAATTTCTTTACATACATTTAGTTTTCTTGTATCATTGTTTGCTAAATTATTTGAACCCCGAAACAATATCATATTGAATATTAATACATTAATCAATAACCTTCATTCAAGCAAAGTCACTCTTGAAATGGTGCAAAAAGCAACGACAACAACAAAAAAAGAAGGAATCCATGAAAATCTGTCCATGGGAGTGGTTTCATTTTTCTAAAAGCTTAATAAACGGTCCTTAAACTTATTGCAACTAGCCCCCATTGTTAATTTTGAATTGCTTCAATTTAAAAATAATACATAAAGACAAGGAATATAGAAAAATAGAACTGAAAATAGAAAAAACAATCAAGCAAACAAAGGTCCAGTCAACTTTTATTTGGAAAGTCGCATTTGACAAAGCCACACCTATTTAAAAAAGACACGGAGGAAATTAACAAAGAAAATGCCATTTACCAAATACTTCTTAAATTGTTTTAAAATATTTGATCTGCCATTTTCTATTTTCAAGACCAGGGTGATTTCGGAGCAGCAAGAGGTAGTTCCACGTGGAAAGAGCCCATGTGCAACAAAAGATGTCAGCAACAAAGGCTTCATTGATCAGAGAACGCGCTGCCGGTAGTTTCTTTCAATGCTGCTACAATTGTTGGGGGGGAAAGGAAGAAAAAAGCTGGTTGTCCAATCGAAGGCCAGTTCTAAACAGCATCCACAACACAAGAGACGCTGGCAGCTTTTGAAATGCGCTCCAGAAATTATCAATACTTATTTTTCTCCCATCTCAGCTTACCCACCCTTCAACATTCCCTAATTAAACCCATGCTCCGAATCTCCCCCTACCTTTCCATTTTTGTTTAAACGCGTCCTGTCTTACAAACCGATCAATGTTAAACGTTACCTTTAGCATTTGGAAATAAAACCAGTTCTTTGTTCTCGGGTCTAGCGGCCATCGAGCGGCTGCGGCAGCAGTCAAGACTCAACGCTTCTTTACAAAAGGCCAAAGTTGTAGTATAATCGAAAGATCAATGTGCGCTTATAATTTTCGCAGGGGAATGACGTTGACGGGAAACAACATTAATTATACCTACTTGCCTGGTAGGCAAATAATAATCAGAAAAAAACGGAGATTGCCTCATAATATAAGACTTGAATAAATGACGATGGGTAGTGGAATAATATTGATGTTTTACAATGACGCCTGCCTGCAACACGCGGTTAACTGGAATTATACATTGATTTTTATTCCCACCAACACTTCAAAACAACTTACAGCTAGAGATCCCGAGGTTTTAGGTTAGGAAAGGAAGCAGAGAAAGAGGTGGGCACAAAAACAACAACTCAGAACAGAATTAGTTTTTGTTACGGTGTCGGTAAAAATAGAAATGTTTTGGAAACCTTACTTTAACCAAAAATTTAATGAAAAATACAAACAAGAATTTAACAAATAAAGGATGAACAATAGTGAAACTTCTCAGAACAAATAATTGTTAATAAAATGCATTTAGCACAATAAAATTCACATAAGACATCCCTATTTTGGCATTGAAAAAGTATTTTGGGCTCAATTTTGCAATATAAATCATCTCTAATATATATATATATATATATATATTGATAATCAAATTTTCTTACCACTAACGTGCAAAGACATTCCTATGAAAAATCCCCGCAAATGATGAGCAATTGATGAGCAATAACTTTGATATTCAAATGTCATGAATAGGAAGCAGTATGTAACGGAAAGAATTACAAGCAAAATACCAAAGAAACAATAATTGTGAGTAAAGACAACGCACCTACTCAAGATGACATCTCAACAAATACTTAAAAGTAAATGTTCCCAGGAGATTTTCATTAACTCCTTAAGATCAATGAGAAATCAACACTCCTGAACAATATAAAAAATTCACTAGCACCTCCCTAGCATATAATGTATGGTATCTAAATAAAATTGACTTAACCTTATTACCATGCACACTAAGACAAAAAGACCTAATATGATGTCCAAAAGAAAGAAATCTATCATTAAGTTTAAAAGAAATATGATTAAGTTGGCAAAACGTTGTCAGCCAGTCATGTCTCTAACAAGTGGAATACATATTAAACAGCGTAGCACCCCGTGACAGCTGGAGCAACTTTTTGTAAATAAAACAAATGTGCAGATGGGATAAAAGCCCAGGGATAGGGTTCATGTTTAAAGTTAAAGTTTCCCAAAATGAACCCATTAAAGAATGTTAAAGCTGTTTTTATCGCACTGAAAATAGGAGTAAGGAGTAGGGCTGCAAAAAATGGTTTAACACTGCATGCTGTTTTAAATGTTGTAAAAGAAAAAAATCATTAGAAAGAGGGCATGTCATGTTTTATGCAAAAGAAAATCTCATTTATTGAAAGAAACTATGACTTTAACAATGAAACATTGAACTTAATTGTTTTGTTTCTGCTCATGTTGTGTGAACCCAAAATATTAAGACTCCCAGACCAATGCCAGGTGTGGTCTGCAGACTAAAACTTTGCCCTCAAAGTTTTTGGGAAACACTGGACAAGATAATTTATAACATATGACCAATCTTAGTTAGTTAATGAAATATCAAATATATTAAAATTTTCTAGTTTATCATTATCTTAATCAGAAAGTTTAATAATAAGCTGAAAATAAATGGGTATAATGTAATCAAAACACATTTCCACTTATATGAAGCAAAGAATATTATTCTATCTTATATTTAAGCAAACCCAGTCGTAATTCTAACGTCCATTAAAAAAAAATTATAGACCTTTTTTTTTTCGAAAAAAAAAAAACAGGCTAAGTGATATTATTAATCTCTGAACCAAATTTCATTGAGTTTTCTGCTTATTTTATGTACTGGTATATCAAGTCTCTTTAGTCAAAATAATTATATAGAAGTTTTAAGTCAAAGAAATTAGTCAATTCAAATAGGCTGCAAAAAATGGTTTAACACTGCACATGTCAGCAAGTATGTTTAAAGTAGAGATTTTAATATGGAGGGAACGGTTATCAATTTTCAAAATCTAATTTTAAAGCTGTTATCGGATGTTATGAATCTTTCTAACCTCCTCAGTACAGTATAGTCAGATTGTCATGGTATTCTATAATATGAAAGCGGAAGTTGATGGTTTTGATTTTTTTAAATGGCGATTGACAGTTGAAAGTGTAAAATATCTATTTGTAGAACTGACAAAGCAATTGTTACATTTTCATACCGCAATTTAGTACCAAGCCTTTTGCCTTTCTATTTTTATAATAATGTCTGTCTTTGTCAACTATATTTTAAAGTATAAAAGTGACAAGATTGTTTCACCATTACTTGTAAATATTTCATAATAGAAGTACAATGTCCCTTTCATTGCCTCTAACTCTAATATTTGTGCAAATTTCTTTTCAAATATTTTATTTTAGATCCCAAGACCCTGAAACAAGCACTTTCATGTCCCTTTTGTAAATTGCGTGATTATTCCAGGGTGTTCACAAAGCCAATGATTGACCCCCGGAGACCCGCTGCCACTTTTTAAAAGACTTTCTTTCTAAAGGCATTTCCCTCTTGTGTGGGGAGAGCGTTATATTTTTGTTTCCACGTGTGACATTTTAATAGTTCTCATGCAGTGTTCACCTGGTGAATGGCTGGAAAAGAGTACCGGTACTGGGTTGACGGAGGGTTGACACTCTTACTTAAATTATCTTGGTTGACAGTATCTTTTTCATTGAGAGAACAGATGAGTGGGTGAGCTCTAGATTTACTTTTTTTTAGTTTTATGCCTATGTAAAGACTTAAGTCCCTTTAACTGGCACTATGTAAGAATTCATGTTTAACCCTAAAACTGTCATGAATATTTTCTATAGCGCCAAGCCATATTAAGCATTTTCATATGCTTGACAAAAATCCCAGACAAAATGAATTCAGAGACCCTTACGAGTATACATTTTCTGAATGTACATGAGAAAAGGTATCTTAACTTATAGTATGAAAAGAATTTGTTTTTATATTATGTCTGTTGATAATGAACTTGACCTTTGCAGGATGAGTAAAAGCTTAGTACTCAACCTCCGAATTCAACCCACCCTAAATACTCCATAAATTGTTCAACCTATCATAAAAATCAAGTTTTCAAAATACTAGAAGCAATATTCTTTCAGAAAATGTCACTACAATTACTTGTATTGAAAATTTTGATCTTGGCGAATTTTTTTTCATAGACTACCTTCAAATTTCTGTCATACAAAATACAGTTGAGCCGGCTTATCTGGACCTAAATTAACTCGCCAATGCTGTTTTGTCGACGTTTTTGAAGTGGAACCGCTAAATTCTCTTTGTCTTAGCATTTTCTCCTCGGTTATTTCGATTCTTTTACGTCGCAGACCCAGACACAAAATAGGACCAAATTTGCCATTTGTTTCCCGCATCCAAACACTATTAGCATGTGTCACATAGGGAAGTACCTAATATTATAGACCTATTTTTTAATATAACTTACATTTTTATAAAATTCGTTAATAGAAAGTAGTTCTACTAAGTATGAGCCTAAGTAAGTCAGTCTAAATCTAATATAAAGTAACCTAGAAGACTAAGTCTTAGTCTAGGCCTAAAACATATTAGGCTTAGGCCCTATAGCCTATTAATTATTACTGACTTAAATTATTTAATTTAGGTTTATTTAGTGTATTAGACTCATTCTCCTTTATTAATGCACATGTCCTACATAAAGAAATTTAAAGCAAATTTTAACATATTGCCGCCATATTGGTTTTTGCTTATCTCAATCATCAGTTATCTCAATGTTTTTTTGGCAAACCCTTAGGCCGTCGACATGACCAGGTTCTACTGTACAATAGGCATTATAAATCCAATTTTTTATGAAGTAATACTCAAGAACATAAAAACATAAATTAATATCTTTGGGTAAGTCTATGGTATCCAATATGTCTTTCTGTTTGACTTCTACCCTTTCCCAAATGAATTGTCTGTAACAATACAACTAAGCTTAAGGATAAAATTGTCAATATCTGATTCTTATGTCGCCATCAGTGCTAGAGCTAATACTGCCATCCCTACAAATGGAATATCTCTGAAATCATTGCTTTCATTTTAACATATTTAATACTTGAATTAATTCCAATAAAGAAATTGTGCTGATTTTTTAATACTTTTTAGTATTAAAATTTTAATCTTAAATTATCCAAAAAATAAAAAAAACAACGAAGCTTACAAAATCCTGGGTATAATGACTTACCCACTTATAGCTCTTTACCCAGGTATAAAACTATAAAGTTTAATTTTATTATTTATTTATTTATTTAGGCATTTTTATATAGCGCTTATCATAAAGCTCTAAGCGCTTTACAGTTATTAAAACATGTAAACTAAGTAAATACAAATGAGACACTAGGATAGTAACTACTATTCTATAGAAACAATGAAAATGGCTATAAAACGAGGACACTTTGACACTTCAGGATCAACCCGAAACAGAAAATGAGGTAGGGCAAGGAGGGTGCATCACAGGTCATAGGCGGACCTAAACAGATGAGTTTTAAGGGACTTTTTGAAAATGGACGAGGTTTCACTATGACGTATATGGAAGGGGAGCTGGTTCCAGAACGTGGGCCCATGGAAGCAGAAGGAGCGTTCACCGATGGTCTTAGTTTTAGTTCTTGGGATTACTGTTTGCTGAAACACCCTGCCCCAACCCCATATTCCTAGTTAGGACCAATTGTTGTAAGCAGAGGGGAAGGGTTGCTGATATTTTTAAACACTTACCCCACTGCTCATCACCCATCCCCCTCACATTTATCGACCCAGAGAACAGAGTTGTCACTCAGTGTCCCCCCATCCACCACTGCAGACCTGTTTACCATCAAACTCCTAAAATCCTACAATATTGTCACAAAATTGTTCACCACAGAATCTTAATAGAAAATATATAAACACACAGTATATATAATATATACAATAACGACTCGCATCACCTGTCTAGTGGGATCAAGTTGAGCTGGTGTCAAAAAATGTAACTGAAGGTAAAAAGTAGATGACATTTATATTGCCATCTGCTTCACTTTGTTCTGCAGAAATGTATAGTTATCAATTAATGTTTAGGTGAACATGCAGATCACATTATCACAGTCTGTCACTGATAAAAATAAAGTTTCTGGTGAAATTTAACCTGGTTCAAACTCAAAGTCGGATTAAAAGTTGTAAATGGGTGACGGGAAGAAGGTGTATTAAAAATCATAGGATACAGCTTTTTTTGGGCACATTCTAAAAAGAGATTTCAAAGGCCTCCTCAGATTCTATAAAATGTGTCGAAATCTAATATTGGGTTCAGCAGTGAGATTATTCATAAAATTACATCATATAGAACCAATGCAAAAATAAAAACAAAAAAAAAAAAGCGAGTAGGTGCCATTATCTATATAGTACATACGAAATTTTTTACGCCCCTCCCCAGTTGAAGGTACTTTTTTTTTATGACCCCCTTGCGTACGTACAATGAGCTTACAATGTTACAGAAAACAAAATGTTACACAGGTTTTTAGCAATTGCTGTTCGGCGCGCCCAGTAGTTACCAGAATATAAGTCTGTAACGCCCTGGGTGCTCGTTGCCCTCAGGCAGGGCCATGAGAATGGAGTTGAAGAGCAACAGGAGCCTTAGTCAGGGGGCGACAAAATTGTCTTTAGAGAGGACCTCAATAGTAAATTTAACTATAAAATCTCATTTAGTTCACAGACATGGCAACATTATGATGTTAATTCCTGCAAAACATTGTGTGATATTTTTTACAGCATTCGAGATATAAATATGCTATTTTTAAACTTTCAGGATGAATATTGTAGAGTTTTTGAACAACGTTTGTACTTTCTACCAAGACCCCTACCCAATCATTACGAACATGTGGCTTTGTTAATTTTATAGACTTAAATAATTAGCCCTCCACCCCACACAGATTCCTAAATCAACACCACTTTATTTCCCTCTCAGGGTATACGTAAAATAATTATAGATGGTCCCCAACTGTTTTTCTAGATCCTGGATATAGAATGCAAATGCATGTTAAAACTAACTAATGAAATGTACTTCTTAATTTATTTTATTTTTATTCTGGAAAAACTAAGCGTACAATCGTATAAGTCATCTCAAAATCATACACTGTATGTCAAAATTGCCTGCTGCTACAAACCCTTAAAAAATGCCCCATCCATGGATATCGAATTACTGCACCTGTGTCAGAGACATTTCCCTAGAATAGTGGTTCTAACCAAGGTTGTAATCAACCCCTGAGATGTGAAAGACCCAGAAAATTGTATTTGCTGCCATTACTAGTTGTTGCTGCCTTTAAAATAAGCCGTTTTTTAATTATTTTGATTAGCAGCAGTAAATGTTTTATGGTGAATTTTGTTTGCGTATTTCTTGCTTTGGTAATTTTTTTCTTGTTTCTAGAAAGTTTATTAAGAAATTATTTTGTTTCTTATTTTATTATTGACATTGGGACAGGGGTCTGCCCTCCTTAGAAATAATGTTGAAATGTCCCATTAAATTGCTACATTATAGAAATTAATAGCATATAGGTACTTCATTTTTCAACAATTAACAAATAGCACTTTTAACCATCTGTGCGTCTTTTCTCTGGTGTTCATGTTGTGCATAGGCATTGATGAGTTTCTGTTATTTGTTTTGCACCTTGTAAGTTAAATTTTAATTTTAAAAAACGAAGCTGAAGGAAAAATTTCCATTTCAATATATTTCATATAAACGGTGACGGTCATCAGATTATGTTTCTGGTGCGAATATTGCTTAGGAATAAACTGGAAAGTTATCATTCTCATCATTTAGGTCTAACGATCGGTCCAGCCACCCTCACCCTAAGTCCAGTGTTGTAAATCCCCAAAGTGACATCACTATTGCGGGAAATGTTTTGAAAGTGAGAGGGGAGGCAATGCTGCAAAAATTAGATGTCTCAAAAGTCTCACGCGGTCTGCACATATCGAAAAATAACGCAAAAACTGTGGTGTCCATCATACAATCGCTTCTTTGATGACCTCACATTTATGCGTTTTACGTCACAGTTATTATAAATAAATGTTGTAATCGATAAAGTAAAATATTTGTCTTACGGTGAAGTGCATACAACTTTCCCCACAAGAGGAACCTCCATTTTTTTCTATGTAATTTTGATTATTCGGTAAGCTGAAAATACTTAAATGCTAATATGTTAGCGATTGCACCACATTAGAACCTAAAGAATTCTCTTTAGCATCTAAATTGGATGAGGAATAACTTTAAAATAGTCCATATTCCATGTTCCAGTTAAAACTAGCCCTTCCAGATTGTTATCACCCTCCCATCACCGGAGGGAAAAAATAAATTTCTTAATTTTTTGTACCTTCAACGGAAACGAAATTTGCTCTCTATAACAATCAATAAGAGAGTTTTAATATTCCATAATATTTAAATATCCGAATAAACCTAAGCAAATTGTAATTTTGGAAAACAGAAATCAAAAATATACATACAATTTAATTTAAGTATGCTTCCACCTACTATTTCTAGACCTACAACTATAATTAATAGGCCTCAGACTAAGTCTAAGTTTTAAGTACCGGTACTAATCTATAACTAAGCCCCTAATTTTAATTAACGAATACTAATAAACTACTAATACTATTCTAATACTACAACTGCACTTACAGGCCTAATATAAAATTATTATTTGTAAATTTAATAAGGTATTTAATTTTAATTAGACCTAATTGTTAACATACTGATAATTTCTAATAATACTCAATCTAAATTATAAAAGAAAAAAGAAAAAACTTTCTTAAATAAGTTTTAATAAATAATAAATAAATATAAAAACAAAAATTGAAGAATAGTAAGTATAAGCAAGAAGAAAATTTGTAGATTCAGGATTATGATTCGATATGATTAGACGTTGTTTATAGGGTTATTTCAGATATAAGAGAAAATTGTAATTATCTATTGAAGAACTCTGTGAAATTCATTCCATCAGTCAACAATGATGGGACATGTTTGGATGTAGATGGCAAAGACAAAGTGTATGAAGGAGAGATAGTGGGATTCAACAAGACCAAGAAGTCTGAAGAGCAGTTTAAGTAGAACATGACAGGCAGAACATTCCCATTACCTTTTGAAATTTAATCACATACCGATACTTGTATCAGTCTTATGGGTGATTTTTTGTAGTCTTTACTTATAATTTCATGCATTTAATTTTATTTTAAAAAGACTTCCACTTACATTTTATAAATATAAAAATGATTTAAAATTTAACTGAGGGATATACTTTTTTAAAATGAAGTGTCTACATGTCCGGCGACCGGACGAATGATTCTCGAGATATTTGTCCGTCGACCAAGTCACATGACCGCCGTAACAAAGTTGGGCAAGATATCTATCCGTCAGCATTGTCACATGACCGCTAATAGCCCATCATAAAACATTGTGTCAGAGATGCATGGGGGGGGGGGGGGGGGGACGGGACACGGACACAATTATACACTTCATTCCAAGAAATAAGTTGGGTGGGGGAGAGCAATGCATACTAGAAGGAAGAAATACAGAGAGCAAGCATAAAAATGATTGTGGGGGTGATAAATAATTAGGGTGGGGAGGTCCAAAGTTCACAAAGAATAATGGAACCTATATCTTAATATATATAGGGCCAATGTCATGTCGTGTGCTGTTGGGGTAGCCTACTTCTCACGCAATGTTGATAGCCTAAAATAAAACTTCTTTGACAGTAGCTCTATTGACAGTCAACTAGCAAGTATTGGTCTTATTTTGTTTGGTTCATACTTTAAATTTAGGCTGCTAGTAGGTAGAGCTTTATAAGATATTTAAACCAAAATAACTGACTTTTTTTTTTTAATTTTGCCAGCGACCTCTTGTCATATGACATGTCTTCCAGAATAATAAAACAGACTAGTCATCCGGCTGTCAGGTGACATGCCCGCCGGAAGAATATCTCCCGCACTATTTGTCCGGTCGCGGGACGTGTGGACACTGCCTAATTAAAAATACAATAAACATGCTATTATTGTGTTTTTTCCTTTATAAATTATAATTTTTCCTATTATTCTGTTAACATTTTTCTTAACACAAAATTTACCGAAATACAAAGTCTTGATATTATGTAAAAGTTTTGTTTATTGTATTGTATATTGCATTGAGAATGTCTCCTGAAAATCTGATAGCACTATCTTGTAAAATAAAAATTTAAGGGGGCAAATAAGTCAGAAATTTTGGAAATTCGGTCACACATTTTTGCAGTAAAATGCAAAGATGAACAGGGTTCAAAAAAATTCACCAAAAAATTCATAACTTCATTTCTATTAAAGATAGAAAGATGAAATTGGTATTTTTGCAAACCTTATAGCTAGCCTTTTAAAATGGTTTATTATTTATGACAATAATTAAACTTTCTGTCAAAGCACCTACAAAAATGTTAAAAATCCTGCTCTAGAACCTTTATTAGGAACACTACACACACACCCCCTCCCCAAACCCAACTGGAGATATTTTTTTCCCCATTCTACTTCACTTGGTAAGGCTTGGTAAGGTTGTTAACCCTTACTTCTCCAACTCCCGTCTCCACATTTCGACTAAAATTCTCACTACCGTCAATGTCTTTAGATGTCAATTCTCCTCCTCTATGGTGGCCTTTAACTTGATCAGAGGCCATTTTTTGGACCTAGCATA
Organism: Lymnaea stagnalis; assembly: GCA_964033795.1. Taxonomy (NCBI): domain Eukaryota; kingdom Metazoa; phylum Mollusca; class Gastropoda; family Lymnaeidae; genus Lymnaea; species Lymnaea stagnalis. The sequence continues at coordinate 1,159,900 of CAXITT010000161.1, read as the reverse complement.
CCTGTACTGAGTCTTGTAGTGATCATATTTTTTGCATAAAAGAATGTTTAAAATGTATGACATGAGTCATGATTCAGTATGTTAACTCTTTCGATGCGGGACAATGCACACTGCATTCATCCGCCGTTGTCAAAAGCACAGACCAACGCGCTGTTTCAATATAATGTTTCTTTCTTTGCTATTTCTCGGTTAAACCTTTTAAGAGCTATTTTTAAATAAGACTTTTACATAGAAGAGTGGTACTTCATTGTTTATAAGTGAAACCAAGGTTTATTTGTTGTCATTTAAAGCATTATTTTAATGATTTTCTTCCCTTTTTTTTTACTGTTGCTATGGCTACTCTAGGCACTAATAGGTGAATAAGTTTCCTAGACGACTAACAGCTCAAAAAGCTTTGGAATTGTTTTATACTATTTCTTTTGACAGTGAGGATGATTCAAATTTAGATCCATCGCAATATTCCGATAGTAGTAGTTTTAGAGGATTTTAGTTAGAGAAATGAAGATGAGGTATGCGTGCATCATAGGGTTTGGTGAAAAAATGGCTGAGCATAAAATGTTTTCACATTCTAATGGTTCTTTTCTGTAACTTATTTTATTAAAACTGAAGAAATAAGCTTACAAACACATAGTCCTTTCATTTATTTATTTTTAATTCACTTTTATTTCATTTGATTACTAAGTTTAGTCTTATAAACCAAAGAAAAATATTTTAAATATTTTTTAATAAAACCAACCTCTCACTCTTTTTTGCTCTTCAAAAAAAAAAAAAAAGAATATTTTTTTAAATAAAAATATTCCGCAGTGAAAGAGTTAAGTATGTAATTTGTTATTTAGTGCAATTGTTTACAATAATGTTCTGCTTTTAATGTGACGTCACATTGCTTAACCGGTAAAAGTGCAGTTCAGGTGCGTATATTATTTCTGTTTGAATCTCTTATTTTCCCGTGTAAACTTATGTTAATTCTTTATAAAAAGTATTTTAAAAGTTATATACCATCTTTTTATTGGAATACAACAACAATTTAACAAATTTTACGAGATAAAAAAAAGTACATTTTTATGAATCTTCCGTGTTTTACGGAGCCATTGTGGTAAATCAAGGATAACTCTTCTGTCTTTAAAGATACTTTATAAAAGTTGCCCAATTGGATGAATCTAGTTAAAATAAATGATGTATTTATTTTATAACTTTACTATCAACGATAACCGGAGCTGCCCGGGGTGCATTCAGAAAAAAAACATCTGCTACGTCCTTTTAGTTCACATTGTTATTAAAGGAAATATCAACAACAAAACAACAACACTACAGTAAAAATAATCATAATTAATTTGTCTCCTATTAAAACAATTAAAATAACTTATGTAAACCTTTCGTTTTTCCCGTTTTCCGATGGCACCCGGAAGGATCATGATGGGATCCCGAACCTGATGTGATTCCGATAGAATCCTGGTCATGGTGGGATCCCGATCCCGGTAAGATACCGATCCCGGTGAGAT